>JAXCGZ010009880.1:47500-52500 GCA_037179515.1 Halocaridina rubra
TTAATATTGCTTTCAGACATCCGATAGATTTTTTGTTTACCAAAGGCTTATCTTAGAGTCGTGGTTTGATGAAACAGATTTTGGATTTGTTTAATGGTTTAACTGTATGTGTTCAGAATACTTAATATTATTTCAGTGTACTAAAACTATTAAGTTAAAACTTCTTGTTCTCGTCTAATTGTCCAATGTACTCTTAATAGCTGTTGTTGCTTTGTTATATCTTTGCTTGAGGAATAATATTGCTTAAAGGAATTAATGATTTCAGAATGTATAATTAATTTAGGCAGACAGCTATATTCTCTGTGGTGTGGCCTCTGATTTTTTTTTTTATTTTGACATCTCTAGATGCTAACCTAGATAACGGAGTGAAAGGATATTTGTCTTTTGCGGAAGTTAAAACATATATTGTGACTACCCAAATTTATACGGAATATTATCAGTAGAGTTTTTTTTTGACGAATGTAATATACCACTAAAGTAAATTATTAGTGTTTTTGTATCTTTGCAATGCTATTTGTATATTAGAATAGAATTCCAAATTCTGATTAATTAATAGATTACTTCTCTGACATATTTTTTAAATTTCAAGTAATAATTGACGTCGTTCATTCTCATAAATAGCCGAGAAAGCTTAGTTACTGGCAGATTTATGACTCTATATATATATATATATATATATATATATATATATATATATATATATATATATATATATATATATATATATATATATATATATATATATATATATATATATATATATATATATATATATATATAACCAAGCAAGCAAATTACATATGTGAAAACATGAATCATTTTTTACCCCGACCGGGACTCGAACCTAGGACTTATAATTACTAAGCCAAGGCGCTACCAACTACACACCACAGAAGGTATAAAAGGAATCCAGCCTTATAGCTTATATCTGCTATACTTAGGGACGAACGCATTCTAACTGAATGCCACTATGTTCATATTACAGATTACCCAACCTCACTCGTGGCTTCATTTTAGCATTTAATTCAATTCCCAATTTCATTCTGGTCATACAGTAACCAAGCAAGCACATTATATATGTGAAACATGAATCATTTCTTTACCCCGACCGGGACTCGAACCTAGGACTTATAATTACTAAGTCAAGGCGCTACCAACTACACACCACAGAAGGTATAAAAGGAATCCATCCTTATAGCTTATATCTGCTATACCTAGGGATGAACGCATTCTAACTGAATGCCTCTAAGTTCATATTACAGATTCCCCAACCTCACTCGTGGCTTCATTTTAGCATTTAATTCAATTCCCAATCTTTTTCGGGTCATACAATAACCAAGCAAGCACATTACATATGTGAAAACATGAATCATTTTTTACCCCGACTGGGACTCGAACCTAGGACTTATAATTACTAAGTCAAGGCGCTACCAACTACACACCATAGAAGGTATAAAAGGAATCCAACCTTATAGCTTATATCTGCTATACTTAGGGATGAACGCATTCTAACTGAATGCCACTATGTATGACCCGAATGAGATTGGGAATTGAGTTAAATGCTAAAATGAAGCCACGAATGAGGTTGGGGAATCTGTAATATGAACATAGTGGCATTCAGTTAGAATGC
Source organism: Halocaridina rubra (assembly GCA_037179515.1). Classification (NCBI taxonomy): domain Eukaryota; kingdom Metazoa; phylum Arthropoda; class Malacostraca; order Decapoda; family Atyidae; genus Halocaridina; species Halocaridina rubra. The sequence goes on from JAXCGZ010009880.1 coordinate 49,131, forward strand.
GTTCATCCCTAAGTACAGCAGATAGAAGCTATAAGGTTGGATTCCTTTTATACCTTCTGTGGTGTGTAGTTGGTAGCGCCTTGACTTAGTAATTATAAGTCCTAGGTTTGGGTCCCGGTCGGGGTAAAAAATGATTCATATATATATATATATATATATATATATATATATATATATATATATATATATATATATATATATATATATATATATATATATATAATATATATATATATATATATATATATATATATTTAACTTTTCCATCCACAGATGGAAATTGTAGCATTGCCGCAGAGTCAATGACCTCACTTCCTGTGGAAGGCATCGGGTTTAGAAAACTGTATTTGAATTCGACTTTGCATAATGTAGCTCTCTATAAATCTACATTGTCTGTACCTCACTGGACAGCGTGAGTTATCTTTTTTTTTCAACTTCCACTAACTTAAATCACTTTCTCTAATGGAAGCTTTTGAATTGCTGCAATTAGAAATTAATGTCTCTTCACATTACCTAAACAACATGTCGACGGGTCAGTCTTTCTCCTCTTCATGCGAAAATTCGAGCAGTCAGACTAATCTGCTATTATGTATATTAATATTTTCTTTTTTTGCATTCTATTGTTAATCATTACTGTATTTATGTATGCATTTATTCAAACACTTACTCTCGCTTTGTTTTATTGTTTATAATCTCTGAAAACTAATTTATTACGCTACATTACAAAAAGTGTAGAGCTATAGAAGTACAGTGACGCGAAACTTGATGGTGAAGAGACATGCTCCTCATTTCGCAGACCATCTCAGATGACTGGAGCAATGGCTGTGGATGGGATAGATTTCGCCTGGTGGTTAGTTGATTTGGGAGAGAATCATTTGGTCAAGGAGGTAGAGGTTCATCCTGCTGGGAGTGGTGCACATTTTCTTTTCTTCAAAGACATTGAGGTGGGTTATTTTCAAGTATGTGACGCGCTCGTTCTCCTTGTTGTTTGACCTTTATATTAAAGAATCAGGCATTTTTCATAAAATTAAGATAATTCGTTTAAAATCTGATAGTGAAGCTTTCTGCTGGGCAACCCAGAGTATGAAATTGTGATATGATGAAAAAAGTATTATTCAATAAGACATGAAGCTGTGCATGGTAAGTGTATTCAAAATTGCTACTGAAAGCCATATGGCAGTAAAACCCACATGGCATTTGAGAATCTGTAAGCTTAAGGACATTATGCTCTTTAGCAATTAGAGGAAGAGAATTTTGCTTAAAGCATCTTCTGATAAATTTCTACGAAGTAACTTTTATTATCTCGTGTTGTTTTCTAGGTTCGATTAGGCCTTAGCTCAGTAACAGATGGCAATTTCTCGTCATGGACACTCATTGACGCGTTTTTGGGACCTCCATCCTCTCTTGGAAGCGTGATCAAATTTGCATTACCTGAAAGTTTATGTGGACGATATGTAAGTGTCAAGAGAACGGTAACATCCTCAAAACCTTATTTAGTATTTAATGAGGTTAAAGTCTTTGCCTATGTGGAGATCTCGAGGACTTGAATGTCTTGATACACACCTTGGACTCTCGGTGTTCCAACAGGAGTCTTTATGTATCTGATTATATTTCTATTACACTTCGAGTGCTAGTTCTGTACTTATTCGTGTTTACATTTTTCATTCATCACTTCGTTATTTATCATTACTTTCGTTATTGCTTTTTATTATCAGAAGTTGATGACAATCTTCATATAAATTTTAACGGTAATATCATTAAGCCAATGAACTCGGTAAAGAACCTAGGTGTCTATTTTGACCGTTACATGAATTTTGAAATGCATATAGATGAAATTTACAAAAAAGTAATGGGTACTCTAATATATCTAAATAGGGTAAAAGACTCATTTGAAACATCAACTCGTATAATAATTGTCCAGTCCTTAGCTATGAGTTTAATTAATTACTGTCTCAAAGTTTGGGGATGTACAAATAAGACTCAATTACAAAGAATACAAAAGTTACAAAACTTTGCAGCACGAGTGGCTGTTGGCAATGTAAGAAAATACGAGCACATCTCTCCTGTTTTAAAAGATCTAGAATGGATAAAGATTAGAGATAAATATGTTTTTGATATATGTACCTTTGTTTTTAATATACTAAGAAACAATCTTCCTGATTGCTTGTATAATTTTTCTACAGTAAGCTCAGTTACCGGGTTAACTACCCGTCAAGGGGAAGATTTATTAGTACGAAGGTCTAAAACTGATATTGGCTCAAGAGATATAAACATTCGTGGACCTCATTTATATAATCAGCTTCCCAGAGAACTAAAAAATGCTGGTTCAGTGTATACTTTTAAATATAATCTTAAGAAGTTACTCTTAAAGGAAGATTTTACTTGTAAATTTTAATAGTACACTCATCTTTATGATTTGTTTGTTTTAGTATGTCTATATCGTACACCACAGATGTCTATCTGGAATATATATGCATCTTATTTGAATACCCAATGTACTTTGGAAATAAAGATTTATTATTATTATTATTATTATTATTATTATTATTATTATTATTATTATTATTATTATTATTATTATTATTATTATTTTAATTTCGTTATAAGGAAAACAAGCAATATACAACTGTCTCCTTTAGAAATCCAGTTATTTTTTTGAGTGTGACACCGGGACAGGTAAAAAAAAGATAAAATAAAAAACTGCTCTCATCAATAAAGGCCCGGGCACGAGATAGCATTACGACGAAGGAAAAGAGAAAGGTCATGGACAAGGCAGAGATGAGGTAATGATATACAAAGAAAAAAGACAGACCAATAAACTAGTCAAAGTACTGAGGACCTAGAGATATGGAGGATTACGCCCTTAGATGACGTTAGATCCGCTTTTTGAAGGAAGATGGGTCATAAGAATTTGGAAACCAAAATGAGGAAGAGAGTTCCAGAGTCTGGAGGTAGATGGAAAGAAGCAGTCCCTGCACCGACAAATCCGTGAGCTACAAATCTCCACATAGTACCTGTGAGACGAGGCCGCTTGGCGAGTGTTACGTGGCCTCAGCTGTGGGGGAGGGATGCAACTCGCCAATTCACCAGAGCAGCAATGGTAGTAGTAGCGATAGAAAAGGGAAAGGGATGATACCTTACGCGAAGAGAGAGAGAATCCAGATTAGAAGTAAGAGAAGGATCATTTATGAGTCTGACTGCCATAGATTCAACTCTGTCAAGGAGATAAGTATAAGAAGAAGCACTCCAGATGTGTGAGCAGTATTTTTAGCAGGGACGGATAAGACCTTTATAAATTTTATATAACTGTATAGAGGAAAATCAATGACGAAAACGAAACAGAACCCCTAATTTTTTGGATGCAAATTTA
>JAXCGZ010009880.1:55000-67831 GCA_037179515.1 Halocaridina rubra
AGTCGAGCAGTAATCATTTCATTCTATGCTATGTCATATATTATTATTTTCTTTACATCCTTAGAGTGATTTTGTAGCTATTTTATGAGATTAATAATGAAGAATAGAGCTGTTAGCTGTTATTAAGCTCTGAGCTTTAGAATTAATTTGGCATTAAGATAAAATTACAAATGCTTATTAATATAACAAATAGACTTTTAGGCAAATGAAATTTATAGATGCCAGTAATATTAACCTTAAGCGCACTTATGCTTTACATTAAAAAAGTGTACAATTTTGTATGAAGTCTCTCTTCTATGTACGTATGTTTCTCATTTTCAGAAAGCAATTTTACGTATGCTCTTGAATTTTCAGAATGAATTGTACCTTTATTTAGGGTTTTACATTTTCTAAAAGAAATTTCACAGCTATTAGTAGCCAGGCACCAACCGCCCGTTGCGATACTACAGCTGATGGGTCTTATGGACTTGAATAAGACTGTCCAGTAAAGTTCGATGTTTAGTCTTCTTTCAGTTGCGGTTCTCTTTCCATGCCTACATCTACACCGAATATTATTGGTTATTCATTACACATCCCTTATTATTCCTTCACATATGATAAGTCACAATACTCCCCATCTGTTTCTCTCTGTTTTCTTCGTGCCCATGCCCGATGAGGGTAGAGTTTTTTTTTATTTTTTTGGCCCATCCTGGTGTCACAATCATAAAGAAAACATATTACTAATTCTTAGTATTTGCATACGAAGAATTTACGTATACAGTACCCGTATACTTTTGAACTCCGTTTTACAAGTAATTAGTATTTAATTTTCAAAACTATGCAAAAGTTTGCCTTTACAGAAAGAGAGTGTTTATATTTTTAGTAAAGTCACTGTTACAAATGCTTAAGTTTTTCTATTGAGAAATAAATTGCACAGATACAGTTTTACATTTTAACAGATAATTTATATAGGCAATTATTAAGCTAGTCATACACACACTTACCCTTGTATCTTTTTGCTTGTAATTGAATTAATAAATGATACCAACTTCACCAAAAAAGAAATAGATATCTCTTCTTCATCCTGTGTAAAAATGATAAAAGTATTCTCATAACACTATGAAAAAGGATATCTCCATTACTAGAGGCCCTAGATGGAGACGTTGGAAAATAATCCTTTCTAGGAAATGGGAAAAGCTTTTAGCCTTTTTTCTAGATGATGATATGCCTTGAGGGTTGGTTCATATTTCTTGCCTCCTCACATTCTATTAATATATGTATGTATGTATGTATGTATGTATGTATGTATGTATGTATGTATGTATGTATGTATGTATGTATGTATGTATGTATGTATGTATGTATGTATGTATGTATGTATGCATGTATGCATGTATGCATGTATGCATGTATGCATGTATGCATGTATGCATGTATGCATGTATGCATGTATGCATGTATGCATGTATGTATGTATGTATGTATGTATGTATGTATGTATGTATGTATGTATGTATGTATGTATGTATGTGTGTGTGTGTGTGTGTGTGTGTGTGTGTGTGTGTGTGTGTGTGTGTGTGTGTGTGTGTGTGTGTGTGTGTGTGTGTGTGTGCGTGCGTGCGTGCGTGCGTGCGTGCGTGCGTGCGTGCGTGCGTGCGTGCGTGCGTGCGTGCGTGCGTGCGTGCGTGCGTGCGTGCGTGCGCGTGTGTGTGTGTGTGTGTGTGTGTGTGTGTATGGACGGATGGATGGATGGATGGATGGATGCATGTATGTATGTATGTGCGTAAATAATTTTTCTTGAAGATTATATATCTTAGTGTCCTGATATTCCTAGAAAATAAGTTTGTTTGTTGCTGTTTGTGAATGTGTGTAGATCATTCTTCTCGAGGGCTCTCTATTCCTTTGTTTTTATTTTCGTATTCTTAAAAATTAATGTGTGTGTGAGAGAGAGAGAGAGAGAGAGAGAGAGAGAGAGAGAGAGAGAGAGAGAGAGAGAGAGAGAGAGAGAGAGAGAGAGAGAGAGAGAGAGAGAGAGAGAGAGAGAGAGAGAGAGAGAGAGAATAACTGTGTCTTTGTGACGCCATGAATTTGCAATATTGCTGATGCACGAATCAGTAAAATAACATGCTTTCTCATAAATGTCATATGTGTTGACCTTGGCAGTCATGTTGCTTCAGTTTAAGATGATAATGTGTATGACTGGGTATGTTAAGATCGTCATTCATTATTATTATTATTATTATTATTATTATTATTATTATTATTATTATTATTATTATTATTATTATTATTATTATTGTTATTATTATTATTATTATTATTATTATTATTATTATTATTATTATTATTATTATTATTATTATTATTATTATTTTCCCTAGAAAATGCAATTTTGTGAAATATGATATACAAACACCGTAGGCTACTTTTCATATATTACGTTTTCTAATCCGAGGTATTTATGCCTAAGCAGGCTAGAAGTCGTTTTTTTCATAGGAATATATTTTTTATACATTAAATTGTTAATAAGCAGATTAGGTTCTGTTTATTATTGTTATTATTATTGTTATTATTATTATTATTATTATCATTATTATTATTATTATTATTATTATTATTATTATTATTATTATTATTATTATTATTATTATTATTATTATTATTATTATTATCATTATTATCATTATTATCATTATTATTATTATTATTGAAAATTCTTAAATCGGCTTAAGTATAGACCCAAAGCCTGTTTTCCCCCTTAGGGAGGGGGAAAGAATACTTCCTCCGTGTTCCCCTGCGTGATGTAAAAGCCGACTCAATGGGGTGGAAGAGAATTCAATCCTCTGAACTTTCCTCTCAAAACGAGTCAAGGTATTTTACTCTGACTCAGTTGCTTGTTGCTTGAGTGAATATTTGCTATTAATTGGCATATACATTTTGCTCTGCAAACGTATAGTATGACCACTGATTACTTTCACTTTTCATACAATTTACCGTATGAGTGTTTATTTGTAAGGCTTGAATTCATAGTGTTTATTGAGCTTAAAGGTAATTATTGGTTTCGTCAAATTAGCTTTGGTGAAGTGTATAAAATCTGTTTGCAACAATCAGGTCAATTTCGCTGAGTTGGTATATGTATTGACAGTCTTCCCCGTAAAGAGCTTTCGGATTTTAGCATGGCACCCATTTCTATTTGCTGTTTTATGGGTCAACTATTCGGTTCCGGTTTTACGTCACGAACTCCCTTTTCTTCTAAGGGCTAGGACGGTTGCCTTCTTGCGAAGGACTTGTTTTGGCAGATGCAATCGTTACCCTGAGTGCATGCCATTGCTAACCTCAGACCGTGACGGGGCGCGAACCCTCGACCTGACGCCGCAACTATTAATTTTCATTATGTGGGTGGACACAGACAGGTTGGAGCTTGGGTATTAAAGCCAAAAGTCTTTCACCAATGCCCCATGGTGGGCTTGATCTCGGGTTGTTACACTCCGAGTCGAGTGCTCTAGTCACTGCACTACGCGATCATCTTAAGTAATTTTAATATTTTTTTTATTCTTTTTACTACTACTACTACTACTACTACTACTACTACTACTACTACCTACTACTACTACTACTACTACTACCACTACCTACTACTACTACTACTACTACTACTACCACTACTACTACTACTACTACTACTACTACTACTACTACTACTACTACTACTACTACTACTACTACTACTACTGCCTAAAGTCGCCTCTTTCTAATTTCTGATAAGCCAAGCTGGTTATCTGGCATTGTCTTTAGAGTTAATTCCTGACTTTACTTTTCATTTATTTTCTTTTATTGCAGAAATCGAGAAAAGTTTGTTTGTTTTTTGTTTGTTTGTTTGTTTGTTTGTTTGTTTGTTTGTTTGTTTGTTTGTTTGTTTGTTTGTTTGTTTGTTTGTTTTGAGGTCATACTTGACTTGTCTGTTTTTCTAAACTCTGGATTTATTACTTGAAAAAACTCTGTTGTATATTCAGATATGAATTTGGGAGTATTAATTTTCTCTTCACACGAATAAACTGTATTTCGTTGAATAAAGCTTATGGTGTCCACCCGCGTTACAAGAGCCACTTGAGGTTAAGAAGAAATACAGTGAAATGGCATCCCTCCTATGACATTCCCAGTCATTAGATATAGGAGGTATATGTAGGAACACTAGCTTTAGGCTCTGGAGCTTCGAGGAGATCACATATCGCAAATAGAGCATTATGTCATTAATTTGTCTACACGTGTGAACTTCTAGGCTTATATCACCTGACACCATACGAACTAAACTATAATTCCTTTGCAATTAAAATGTATTGCACACCTCGCCTTTTAAAATTCCTTTATATATTTTCAAAAACCTTCGCTCTCCTTTCATCCTCTTCCAATAAATGTGAGATATTCTTCAAAATCTGAGCCAATTCTCGCAGCCGCAAAATCACCCCTGATTCATCTTTTGGAGCTCAATTGAATCGGTGGTGACAGCCACTTATAGCTCACCGCGTTCCCTTTTCTTCGCCGGGATTACAACTCATTGATCTTTTAAACCAATATCGACAATTTCATTATGAGGCATTTGTAGCTGTCACCCTTTCCCTGTTCAGAGTCATCCATTTATATGGATCTATAGTTTCCCTTTAGCTTCATCTTTTATGTTGCTTGTGTAAGGATAATTAGTCTCAGAGTAAGGTTCATCTGAGATTTTAACATGAAATACATCACGCTTAAGACAAAACAATGTGAAATTGAATTGTCAGTTCCATATCCTAACAAAATAGATAATATTCTTCTAAAATATTCTTAGCAATGTACCAAAACTTGAGGATTAGTGTTACTGACTAGTTTTATAAAATGCCATTATCAAGACTACTATAAGTTGTTTTCTAGGAGGTATCCATAAATTAGTGCAAACATTTCTGTGCAATTTTCAAACATTTATGAAATAATGTTATTTTATTCTTAGCATTTATACAGTATATTTATGAAAATTATTGTCAAAGTATTTACCAAGTATTAATTATGTTTCCTCCAAAGGATTTACAAAATACTTATTTTTTTTTTTTCCTCTAAGCATTTACGACGTACTCATGAAATGATATATGATTCCTTTCATAACATACGAGTATGGCAAGCCCTTCTGAATCTGTTTTTCTTTGTCGGGAAACCCATTCCGATTGCGATATTTGATAATGATACCGATCTGTTACACCTATTTCTGTGGCTGTGATTTTCCTGAATAGTGTATTTAATTATGAAAAATCCTTTCTAATGTTTATAGTCATGTGTGTTTAAGTTAGTCTAAGGTGCTATTTACCTGTACATTTATTTTTGGTGATGGGTGGATACTATTCAAATGAGGAGTTGACTGTTCTCTGTTCTTCAAGTGTCCCTTTTTCTCCATTGTGGCACTTAAACTATATGCGTTACACTTTATAGATATTGTTAAGTCACCTAACCCAAAATAACCTAACAATTTACGGGGGTTATTACATTTACATGGGGTTCCTGGGTAACTCATCTTTTCAAGATCCCACATTGAAGTATAGTACATAATTTGAAAACAGGTTATATCATCTTCTCAACGCTAGATTCCTTTGTAGCACCAAACTGTCGTCTCCACATTTCCAATATATCATACATTTTATGTTAATAAGCTTTAATTTATTGCAATTGCAGTCTATTACATCCTTAGAAAACACCTTATTTAATCATCTTTACTATGTTCAGAATTTCAGGTCCTTTGCTCTTCACACATGATTTATGTTAGAAGTTCAACATTTTAGTCTAACTTTAGTAGGTTATTTTTGCTTTTATTTTTCATCTTTTGCTCTTTCAGTTGCCATTGTAGTATTATTATTAAAATTTGGAAACTTGTCTAAGCTTGCGTAGTGTAGTTTTTGTGCATGTGCATATGTGTGTGTGTGTGTGTATGTATGTGTATGTATGTGTGTGTGTATGTGAGTGTATGTATGTATGTGTGTGTATGTATGTGTGTGTATGTGTGTGAGTGTGTTTGCGAGAGCTCTTGCGCATCTGTGTTCTTCTTAAAAAGGATTATTTAGTATATATTTTGTCTCGTATCTTACCAAAACACTTGAGCCTTAGTCACTTGCACTCACTCCCTTTCATATTTTGAAAATGCTTATGGATGTTGGTTGCGGCAGATCCCTATTTTTTTCTCTCTCTCATATTCTGGCTATATCTTATCGCCTTTGTCTTTGAAATATTGACTTTCAGTCCTCTTTTATCCCAGGATAAAGAAGTCAGTATCGATTCCCACTCACACCTCCCTAGGAAAGAATCTCCATTTCATGCATATCAACATCCAAATCTCTCCAATTTACCTCTCCTCAATCTCCACAAAAGCCGATATTCTCACTGATAAAGATTTTTTTTCTTCGTTCTCTCTTAAAAGTATATCAGATTGAGATTCTTTTAGGTACGGTCATTTGTGCAGATTAGTATCTTTTTTTCTTTATTGTAATATACATACACACACACGCACACACATACATACATACATACATACATATATATATATATATATATATATATATATATATATATATATATATATATATATATATATATATATATATATATATATATATATACATACATACATACATACATACATACATTCATACATACATACATACATGCATGCATGCATGCATGCATGCATGCATGCATGCATACATACATACATACATACATACATACATACATACATACATACATACATACATACATACATGCATGCATGCATGCATGCATGCATGCATGCATGCATGCATGCATGCATACATACATACATACATACATACATACATACATACATACATACATACATACATACATACATACATACATACATACATACATACATACATACATACATACATACATACATACATACATACATACATACATACATACATACATACATACATACATACATACATACATACATACATACATACATACATACATACATACATACATACATACATACATACATACATACATACATACATACATACATACATACATACATACATACATACATACATACATACATACATACATACATACATACATACATACATACATACATACATACATACATACATACATACATACATACATACATACATACATACATACATACATACATACATACATACATACATACATACATACATACATACATACATACATACATACATACATACATACATACATACATACATACATACATACATACATACATACATACATACATACATACATACATACATACATACATACATACATACATACATACATACATACATATATATACATATATATACATATATATACATATATATACCTATATATACCTATATATATATATATATATATATATATATATATATATATATATATATATATATATATATATATATATACATACACTAGTTCTTTTCTTTAAACTTCTTTACGGACTCACACTAAATTTAGAAATTACTGTGGGTGTAACTTCAAAACACTTTATGTGCAGACTAGTAAACATTTAGGCAGACAGCATCTGGCTGAAGGAAAGTTCAAAGGTTACCTTGGGCCAAGAGAAGGCTCAGGGAAGATAATGGAAGTATAAAATGAGATTAGAGAATATAGGCTGAAAGTAAGCAGAAATTTAGAAATTAGGTTGAGATAATTATTTTTAACTTTGGTTTAGTAAAGAACAATTATTCTTAACGACATCCAGGCGAGCATATTCTTCCATTCCTCTTTGTAACGTAGAAGCGCAGTGGTCAGAGCTCTTGACTCGGAGAGTGAAAAACTCATGTTCGAGTCCACCGTTGGGCGTTAGGATGAGCATCCATCCTTATATTCCCAATTCCAGCTTGTCTGTGTATACCCCCCTTCAAATAGATTTTTTTTTTTTTTGCGTCATTATTGGTCCCTATTTGGTGGTGGACACCGATGAATCGCAGCTTCCTATCGCCTTGTTGTGGACTCGAACGCGGGTTCATTACTTCCCGAGTAGACCACTGTACCAGTTATGCTATGGCGCCCCATAAATAGGCATAAATTGGTATTAATAGACTCACTCATACCAGCTCTATCTCTTTGCTTACAACAGTCCATCACTTGCTTTTACTTGGCTATATTAACTTATATTTGTTTATTTATTAATTATATATTTATTTGTGTATTTATTCAGTTTATTTATTCTTTAACTGCAAATTTATTTTCATTTGAAAAGAGTAAAGGAAACATGATTTCCTGGAGGAGAAAACCTGAAAATTCTTGCTTTCACCAACGCGCAGTGGACAAGTTAATTGCTTTTTTCCAAGACAAATGACACAGCATTCCTCTTTTCGTGTTGAATATTGCACAGCTGTTGATCATTAGAGAGAGAGAGAGAGAGAGAGAGAGAGAGAGAGAGAGAGAGAGAGAGAGAGAGAGAGAGAGAGAGAGAGAGAGAGAGAGAGAGTTAGAGAGAGTTAGAGAGAGAGAGAGAGAGTATCTCAAGAAAGAAAAATGAGGCCTAAAAATCTCCAGTAATTTATAAACGTATGTTAGAGGTATGAAGTTGGTGGGGCATCGTGAGCTATATCTATTTGCACAGTCATTACGGACTTAAAAATAAAGATATTTTCTTAACCCTGGAAGCATCACATCTCAGTCTCCTAATATCTGTATTTGAAGATGATCCTCTTCTTCTTCTTACACACATACACACACACACATAAAGCACAAGGGCAGGAGAGAAAGGAACTAGAAAAAAGAATAAAGAAGCTGGAAGAGGAAAAGAGTCAACTAGAATCTAGAATTTCTAATCAAGAAGATAAAAACAAACAGCTGAATGACAACCTAAAGGAATTAGATGTTAGTTCACTGCTCTCTTCTGAGAGAGACGAGATTGCTGCTTGGAATGTCCAGATTAAGGAAAACATTGAACAGTTCAGAAAAGAGTTCCAAGAGCTGAATATGGAAAATGATGCCATGAAAACTTTCTTTGCTGATGCACTAAAGGGGAATGTGGCAGTAAAAGAGGCTGTAAAAGTGGTGGCACTGGAAAACATAGAAACAGTTGACTATAAAGAGACAGTAATCGAAAAAATGAAAGACGTTGTGATGGAAAGGGCAAACCCACTCATCAGACAGGCACTTGATAAGGAGAAGACAGTGGTAATTACAGGCATATGCGAATCCCAGGAGCCAACATGGCAGGGGAGACTTGAAGAAAATAAAGCTAACGTTGTAGACCTGATAAGAAAGCTTGGAGTAGTATGTGGTCCTGAGGATATTGTAAACATACACCAACTAGGTAAATATTCGAGGGAAGGAAAGCCGAGACCAACAAAAGTAACCTTTGAGAGAGGGGAAACATGTAGGGAAATATTGTTGAGAAAAAAAGTCTAAAAGACCTTCAAGAATTCAAAGAAGTGTTCATTAGACGATGCAGAACACAGGAAGAGATGGGAAAGATAAAAAAACTTGTTGCAAGAGGCAAGAAGGTTAAATGATGAAAGAAATGAAGAAGAGAAGAAAAATTTTCATTACAGAGTCCTTCCAGACAAAGGGGAGATAAAGAAGATAATGACAGAAGATCAGGGGATGGGGCCTCATTAAGATTGTTATACACAAATGCTGATGGATTAGCTGGTAAGGCAGTAGAATTAAAAGATAGGATTCACAACAGTAAGGCAGATATAGTAGCAATTACAGAGACTAAGTTGAGTGAGGACATAAACAGTGTCACAGTTTTTCCTAAGGGCTTCAGAATACTAAGGGTTGAAAGATCTGAGAGGACTGGTGGAGGGATAGCACTGCTCATAAGTGAAAGGATTCAAGTCGAAGAAATAAACTTGGCTTTAGAAAGTGAGTTCAAGGAATTTCTTGTTGCTCGCATAAATACTGGGTCAGAGAGCATTATAATAACTGTTGTGTACAACCCACCAAGGAACCAAAATAGGCTTGAAGTTTATGAGGAAAGTCATATAGGTACTATTGAAGTCATAAACTCAGTTGTTAACATGGCACGGGAAAAAAAAATTTAGGATTTTGATTATGGGAGACTTTAATCATAAAGAGATAGATTGGATAAATCTTGACCCACACAGTGGTGAGGACTCATTCGGGGCAAGATTCCTAGATTGCGTACAAGGGAATTTCCTACACCAACATGTAATGGAACCAGTAAGGGCCAGGGGTGGGGATGAGCCATCACTACTTGATCTAGTGTTTACAGATAATGTGTTGGATATTGAAAAAATTGTGTATGAACCACCAATTGGAAAGAGTGACCACTGTGTGTTGTTGATGGAGTATATCATTGAAGATATTCTTCCTGAGAGTAGAGGCACTGAGGACATGAGGAGGAACTATCGGAAAGGAGATTACATCAAAATGAATGAGCTTTTTGCAGTTATTGACTGGAGAACCTTATTTTACAACAAATCTGTACAAGAAATGTATGACATCTTTTGTGAGAAATATGGGAAGATAGTAGATTGCTGCATACCTGTCACCAAAGTAGGTGTAATTCATGCCAGAGAGAAATGGTTCGATAATGGGTGTAAAAGAGCTAAGGAGTGGAGAGACAAATGCTGGAAAAAGTATAGGAGGAGAAAAAACATAAATGCCTGGCAAACCTACAAAAGAGCAAGAAATGACTACCTAAGTAAAAGGAGAGAGGCAGAGAGAGACTATGAGAGGGACATCACCAGGAAGGCTAAAGAAAATCCCAAGCTTTTCCACAGCTTTATCAGAGGAAAACTGAAGGTAAAAGAACAGGTTTTAAGGTTAAAGAGAGCGGATGGAAGCATCACTGAGACGGACGAAGAGATCTGCAAAGAATTGAACAAGGAGTTTCAGTCAGTATTTACAGTAGAAAATACCCCACCCCCTCAGATTGCAGTGATAGAAGCTCAAGGGCTGGTATTAGAGAACATCAACCTTACAGCCACAGAGATATGCAAAGCGCTGATGGATTTAGATGTTCATAAAGCTACAGGTCCTGATGACATATCCCCTCATGTGCTTAAAAAATGCGCAAACACAATATCAGTGGCACAAAGTATCATATTTAAGGAGTCACTGGAGTCGGGGGAGATTCCAAGATGCTGGAAACAAGCAAATGTGATACCTATCTTCAAAAAGGGAAGGAGGAATACGGCTCTAAACTATAGACCAGTTTCCTTGACCAGCATAGTTTGCAAAGTTATGGAGAAACTACTAAGGAAACATATCTCTCTTCACTTGGAATCCTTCAACTTTTTGTCAGTGAGGCAACATGGCTTCAGAGAAGGTAGATCAACAGTAACAAACTTATTAGAATTTTATGATGAGGTAAGCCAAATCTTACAGGAAAGAGAGGGCTGGGCAGATTGCATATTCCTAGACTTCCAGAAAGCGTTTGACACTGTTCTACATGGGAGACTTATTAGGAAGCTGCAATCAATGGCTAGAATAGGTGGAAATGTTTTGGAATGGATAAAAACTTACATAGAAGGAAGGGAACAGAGGGTTAGAGTAAGACACTCAGTGTCTGAATGGAGAAGAGTTAGTAGTGGAGTTCCACAGGGTTCAGTTTTAGGGCCACTTTTGTTCCTTGTATATGTAAATGACCTACCAGAGTCTGTAAATTCATTCATGAATATGTTTGCAGATGATGCAAAGATTGTGAAGAAAGTAAAAAACGAGAACAATGGTAGAGAACTTCAGGAGGATCTAAATAATCTGCATGAGTGGTCAGAAAAGTGGATAATGAAATTCAATACTTCAAAATGTAAGGTAATGAGAATGGGTACAAGTGCAAGAAGGCCCAAGCTTGACTACTCGGTGGCTGGAGTACAACTACAAGAGACAGAAAATGAAAGAGATCTAGGAGTAAACATACTGGCAGATTTGTCTCCAGAAATACATATAAATGGTATAGTAAGGGCAGCATATGCATTCTTATCAAATGTAAGGGTAGCCTTCAGGCACATGGACAAGGAAATGTTCAGAAATATTTATGTAACCTATGTGAGGCCAAAACTCGAATATGCAGCCCCCTTTTGGAATCCGCACTTGAAAAAGCACATAGCTAAGCTTGAAAAAGTTCAAAGACATGCCACGAAACTGGTGCCAGAAATACGCAATCTCAGTTATGATGAGAGGCTGAGGGAATTAGGCTTACCATCACTCGAAGCTAGAAGAGTGAGGGGGATATGGTGACAGTCTTTAAATTCCTTCATGGTTATGACAGAGTGGATAGGGATCGATATTTTGATATGGCTGGCTCTAGAACTAGAGGTCATAGTTTGAAGCTTCGTAAGAAAACTTCTTTGCAGGATGTAAGAAAATACTTTTTCAGTGTAAGAGTAGTTGATAATTGGAATTGGCTAAGCGAGGAGGTAGTTAATGCTATCTCAATCCATAGTTTTAAGGACAGGTATGATAAGTATCACTAAGTATAAAATGGAACCGATCAGGAGACGGGAAGATACGAGCTTTGGGCTCTTTCCCGTAAACACAATTAGGTAATCACAATTAGGTAATTACACAAATATTTTGTTATGGCTGGCTCTAGAACTAGAGGTCATAGTTTGAAGCTTCATAAGAAAACTTCTTTGCAGGATGTAGGAAAATACTTTTTCAGTGTAATAGTAGTTGATAATTGGAATTGGCTAAGCGAGGAGGTAGTTAATGCTATCTCAATCCATAGTTTTAAGGACAGGTATGATAAGTATCACTAAGTATAAAATGGAACCGATCAGGAGACGGGAAGATACGAGCTTTGGGCTCTTTCCCATAAACACATTTAGGTAATCACAATTAGGTAATCACACA
>JAXCGZ010009881.1:5000-42500 GCA_037179515.1 Halocaridina rubra
ATGCCCTCGAGGGTGTAAAGTTCAAGGAAGCATCATCATCATCATCGTTATGATGATGATGATGATAATAATGATTATTATTATTATTATTATTATTATTATTATTATTATTATTATTATTATAATAATTATTATTATTATTAAATAGGTAAGTAAGTAGTTGTAGTACTAGTTTGTACATGATATTAGACATATTCAACTCTTTGGCTATTAAATAGAACAGAAATGCATTTACATTTAACGGTACTTTTAAGATCGACTTTAAACACCAAATTTCTTTTTTTTTATTTGCCGAACGTGGCTAATGTGAAAGCCCTAATTCAATTGCAATTAGTAGACATTTGCGGATTTCAGTATTTGCCGTTGTCGAGAGAGAGAGAGAGAGAGAGAGAGAGAGAGAGGAGAGAGAGAGAGAGAGAGAGAGAGAGAGAGAGAGAGAGAGAGAGAGAGAGAGTTTGTATTCTAGCAGGAAAAGAAGAATTGTTTTTATCATTTTCTTCTAACATTCCTTTCCGTATGGCTGACCATGCGAAGGTAACCCCCATTTTTATTTATGTATCTTCATCATGTTTGTTTGTTTTCCTTTGATGCTCTCAACCTCCTCTTCTCCCTCCCCAAAAAAGTAATATATCTCTCTCTCTCTCTCTCTCTCTCTCTCTCTCTCTCTCTCTCTCTCTCTCTCTCTCTCTCTCTCTCTCTCTCAGCTTTTATCTTGGCTATCATTTTCTATAGGTTTTCTTCCAAAAAAAAAACTCTTCTCCCCCACTTTCACTTGTTCATAGTAGGGTTTGAACCAAGGCCGGCTGCAGCAAAACTGTTTCTCTCTCTCTCTCTCTCTCTCTCTCTCTCTCTCTCTCTCTCTCTCTCTCAGAATACTAAAAAGGAAAAACTACTTGAAATGGGCTCAATTTGATGTTATTTTCCCCCATAACAACATACGAAAAATCCGTACATTTAGGAACCAACTTATAAAATACATACCTTGTTGTATAATATGTCATTAAATCTAATAAATATAATAAACTAGGTGTACCCATAATAAGAGAGGAAGTACTTACCTGCCATTTTGTTTTGTAAGGGTTTTGTTTTGTTAGTTAATTAATTGAAGTTCCTTTAATCTTTAATATTTACAGAAAATCGGGATTAGGATTTTTTTGTGTGTGATTATGACACCAGGACGGCCAGAAAAAATAACAAATAAATAAATCTGCCCTCATGGGGACTGGCCACGAAGGAAACGTAAAGAGACACATAGATGGGGAGTATTGTGACTTGTCAGATGTAAAGGGATAATAAGAGATGTGTAACGAATATCCAAGAATATTCGGTGTTGATGTAGGCATAGAAAAAGAATCGTAACTGAAGGATAGTCCTGCTTCAGTCCAAAAGACCCTTCAGTTGTAGTATCACAACGGTGGGTGGAGATATGGGCCAATCTACTACGTGGTTGTTGCCGCCATTGTATTTTAATATGACCAAAATAAATTTTAATGATTATATTATTATTATTATTATTATTATTATTATTATTATTATTATTATTATTATTAATGTTACTTTAGCTTCATTACATTACCGAAGTAATAAAACCCAACTTCAGGTATTGCTAAAATGAGAAAAAAAAATGTATCCTTGGAATGTTTGGCGTCATTTATACACTTATTTGTTTATTATAATGTTTATTCAGTTATTTATATAGTTATTTGTTTATAATAATGTTTATGATGCGATTACCGTTTTGTGTCAATATTCACCCCCATTCTGGGGGTGAACGAAGACCGTTTGAAGCTTTGGAATTATTTTGTATAGTATTGGTGAATATTTGCTCCGAGTTGAAATAACTTGTAAATATGTGTCATTATTGCATCTCCATTTTTATTGGAAGCATTAATAATTGTAAATATGTGTCATTATTGCATCTCCATTTTTATTGGAAGCATTAATAGTAATAATAACAATAATAATAATAATAATGATAATAATGGCAATATTTTTATCTCGTACTGAGGGAAGGCAAAGCTGGGTCACGTAGTAAAGGAGCCTACATCTTTTCTCGCAAAGCCAGAGAAGCCATTTTTATATAATAATAATAATAATAATAATAATAATAATAATAATAATAATAATAATAATAATACTTTTGAGCATGTACGTCGAAGTCATAGCGAAACTAGAAGTACAGTCCGATAAAACTGGTCTTCTTCTGTGTGATAACTATTGACATTTTTCGAATAATTATTTAGCAGGAATGACCCTGAATTTAAGTAATTATCAGTTGATTCTAGTCTGTGAACCATTGTTAATGAGCTTTGTGTAGTCCTATAACTCTCTCTCTCTCTCTCTCTCTCTCTCTCTCTCTCTCTCTCTCTCTCTCTCTCCTCTCTCTCTCTCTCTCTCTCTCTCTCTCTCTCACACACACACACACACAGACAAGCATATGAGCAATGCTTATATTACGTAAAACTTCTTCGTTTATCAACCTTTGGCATGAACATATGTACTTCAACGTTCTACAGATGTTTCTCGTATTGGCACGTGCTGATTAAGTTATGTAACTAAAGTTACTAATAATACCAATATTCAATGACCTTTTGTAGTCTAATTATAAATAATAATAATAATAATAATAATAATAATAATAATAATATCAGGAAGGTACATTAGGATACGTGACAGGGTAGTCCTAACTTAAGACATACCGAAGCTCTCAAATTCGACTAGACTATTGACTCAGCTGCTCTCGTTTCGGCAACATCCATGAGTCACAGTTAATACGCACCATACCTAACCATCACCAACCCATGACATGGAGTGGTTCCTCTAATCTCCCTCCCCCAACGATATTTTATTTTCTGATGCGCAATACTCCAGCACTGGCGTATGCTTGCCTATTCTCATGCTTGTGTACTCATTATGCCTGCTGATTTTTCCGGGGCTAGTAAACGACAAACTTCAATAATGTCCCTTTCGCAGTGTCATCATGACAGAGGGAATATCTTCTCTATTTATTAACTGTTAATAAAGCAACGAAATGGTTTTCTTGATGCATTGAAGATTTCACATATTTATAAAGATTTTGCAGAATATCAGAGGTTTCCGAATTTTTTTTTAGTTTTCCCGTTCCTCCTCTATATACATATCAGGATTAATTAAACACTAAAACATTATAAAAACACCTCTGCAATTCTTAAACATTAAAGTTCTTAGACTAGCTAGTAGCAAGTGGTCTCCGTGGCAAAATGGTAGCGTCCGCGACTCTGAGGCGGCAGGTCGAGGGTTTGCGCCCCGTCACGGACTGAGGTTAGCAAGGGCATACACTCAGGGTAACGATTACATCTGCCAAAACAAGTCCTTCGCAAGAATAATAATAATAATATAATAATAATAATAATCCTTTATTCCAATGTACATTGGGTATTTAAATAAGATACATATATATTCCAGATAGACATCTGTGGTGTACGATATAGACATACCTAAAACAAACAAATCATAAGGATGAGTGTACCATTAAAATTTACAAGTAAAATCTTCCTTTAAGAGCAACTTCTTAAGATTATATTTAAAAGTATGCACTGAACCAGCATTTTTTAGTTCTCTGGGAAGCTGATTATATAAATGAGGTCCACGAATGTTTATATCTCTTGAACCAATATCAGTTTTAGACCTTCGTACTAATAAATCTTCCCCTTGACGGGTAGTTAACCCGGTAACTGAGCTTACTGTAGAAAAATTATACAAGCAATCAGGAATATTGTTTCTTAGTATATTAAAAACAAAGGTACATATATCAAAAACATATTTATCTCTAATCTTTATCCATTCTAGATCTTTTAAAACAGGAGAGATGTGCTCGTATTTTCTTACATTGCCAACAGCCACTCGTGCTGCAAAGTTTTGTAACTTTTGTATTCTTTGTAATTGAGTCTTATTTGTACATCCCCAAACTTTGAGACAGTAATTAATTAAACTCATAGCTAAGGACTGGACAATTATTATACGAGTTGATGTTTCAAATGAGTCTTTTACCCTATTTAGATATATTAGAGTACCCATTACTTTTTTATAAATTTCATCTATATGCATTTCAAAATTCATGTAACGGTCAAAATAGACACCTAGGTTCTTTACCGAGTTCATTGGCTTAATGATATTACCGTTAAAATTTATATGAAGATTGTCATCAACTTCTGATAATAATTGTCTGGATCCGATAAGAATAGATTGGGTTTTAGTTTCATTAAGTAACAGACCATTTTTTAGAAAGTAACGTTTGGCCATATACAAAATTTCTTCTGCTCTACGAATAATATTTTCTAAATCATTAATTTCTCCTTCAATTAAGATTTGAGTATCGTCAGCATATTGAATGACATAACAGTTAGGTAAATATTTTACTAGATCGTTTACATATATTAGAAAAAGTATAGGTCCTAGGATCGATCCCTGAGGGACCCCAAACAATACCTTCTTGGAACTTGAAACTGTATCTTTTATTCTGACTGACTGGTAGCGGTTTTTTAAATAGTTCTCGAACCAGCTTGGGACAATGTTCATTTTTTTGCATTTTTCTAATAATATACTATGGTTTACACTATCAAAAGCTTTAGAAAGATCGAGTAGTAGTAGCAATGATATTTTCTTATTATCTATATTTTTGTATATTTCATCTGATATTTTCAATAAGGCAGTTTCAGTTGATAATTTTGGCCTGAAACCGTGTTGACTTTTTGCAATAAGTTTATTTTTTTCAAGAAACTCACTTAACTGATTTGCAACAATCTTTTCAAGTATCTTTGATAAAATTGGTAGTAAAGAGATTGGTCTATAGTTAGAGACGTCGTCAGGATTTCCATTTTTAAAACCAGGAATTACATGGGGATTTTTCCATAAATCTGGGTAGATATTGGTAACTATGGAAGTATTGATTATTACCGTCAGATAATAAGCTATTACAAATAATGAATCTCTAATAAAGCGAAAACAAATTCCATCTGATCCATATGCATTAGAGTCTTTCAGATTTTTTATTACTAAGATTACTGTATTACAATCTACTGTAGTAGGGTTAAAGACATCAGTACTTCTATTGAATGCACTATGTTCTTCCATATTTACATTATTATTATTATTGCTACCATCATCACTATTATCATTACCATTACTACCACCATCATTATTATTTACACCATTATCAACATTTCTATTATTATTACTACTACCGTCATCATTATTATTACCACCATTTCTATTATTGATTTCATTTATTATTTCTTTTTTTGTTTTTTCAAAGGTTTTTTTCCCCACTTCAGCGAAAAAATTATTGAACTCTTCTGCTTTAGCACTTACATCTACCTCATCGGGTATAATTGATATGTTACTACTTTTATTACAGTTATTGGAAAGCATGGTTTTAGCAATTTTCCATGTATCAGAGATATTGCCTTTAGCGTTTTGAAATTCATTTTTGTAATACTGTTTCTTACTGTTACTTAATAATGATTTTACTTGTTTCTTATGCTCTGTAAACTTTTCTCTTAAAGGGATATTATCTCTTTGTAGTTTTACTTCATTTTGTAGTTTGTCTCTTTCTTTCATAATGTTTTTTATGTCATCTGTTATCCAAGGAGCGGGGGGACGAAATATTTCTCTTGTCACGAGTGGTGCACATCGATCTATACATGATGATAAGACACTGGTTAAAATTCTTACTTGTTTGTTTATATTATCGGTATATAGAATTTCATTTAATTTATGTACTTCATTCATAAGTAAACTACAAAGTAATTCTTGTGAATAATTTCTTAAGCATCTGAATGTTTTAAAGATTGGTTGTCTCTTTGGTTTGCGAATATTTAGGGACGTTACAATTTCCTCGTGGTCTGCTATAGGGCTTGGCATTACGTCACACTTAGTTATCATATGTTTGGAGTTTGTTATTACTAGATCGATTTGGGAAACTGAAGTGGGAGTGATTCTAGTTGGTTTATTTATAATCTGTTCTAGGTTTAAATTCTTAATAAGTCTACTCATTTTATTTTCTCTTTTTAGTTGATCATCATTAAAATCGCCATATATAAAAACTGGTTTGTTTTTTAAAATTATCTCCTTAAAAACGTCCAAAATATAGCTAAAGGAGGTTACCGAGGCTTTGGGGTGGCGGTACACGCAGCCTATGATAATAGAAGGAAACTTTTTATGTTGGACAGAGATCCATTTATCTTCCACTCCTTCGTGCTTCTCAGTTTCAAGATTTAGTTCAGTGGCCTTCAAATAATTTTTAACATATAAACATACACCTCCACCTCTACCACTGTCATAGCGATAAATATTATATGAAGGAATATTAATAAATGCATTATTAATTGACGGATACAGCCATGATTCGCTAATGTAAAGGGAGTTCGTGACGTAAAACCGAATCCATCCGAATCCAGACTAGCTATTAGCACTAAGAAATCCCATGTTTTTTCTAATAAATTTTACAAGAGTTACTCATACATACTATTTAAGTACTGTATACTATAACCGTGATTATACAAATAAAAATTTTATTACTATATTGCTGATATAAAAGCCCATTTTAATGAAGTATTTACCTGGCATCTGTATATAGTACTAGGTTCACTTGCGATGGACATGAAAATAATTTTCATGTTTCTTTCTTTCTTTTTTTAAGCTAAGTACTGCATTACTTGCAAATGTTACTAGTTTGCTCATTATTATTATTATTATTATTATTATTATTATTATTATTATTATTATTATTATTATTATTATTATTATTATTATTATCATTTATCCGGCCCTTGGGATAGGAACAGAAACGAACTGACTTGGTAGATGATGATGATGATTTTTATTATTATTATTATTCTTATTATTATTATTTTTATTATTATTATTATTATTATTATTATTATTCCTTTTTATTCATGTCGAAGTCTCCTCATTCCATACTTTTCCAAGGGTCGCAGAGGTTGTGCCAGTAACCTCATGGGTACTTTCTCTCCTGACTCGGCAGAGAAGGATACTCTCTCGTACATACCTTTTGTGTTTTCACCTTTGTACAGGATTCATTATTTTTTTATTATCATCATCATTGCCCATAGAGCAAAGTAATCCCCCTATTTGTTTTCCTTTCTTGATGTCGGCTACCCCCCAATTAAAGGGGGAAACAGCCAAGGTATATGTATGATGATCATCATTATTATTATACCATGAGTTGTTAATATATTAATGAATACGTTGGATCATACAGTTACACATTACGTAATGACTATTATTATTACTATTATTATTATTATATTTTGTGTTATATTTAATCTCTTGTTTACCCTAAGCTTTATCTGTCTGGAATTTTTTTTTTTTTTGCACTACAACAATACTTATGAAGCGCAGAAAATTAGAAAACTTTGGAAAACATTCTAATCCTTTGATGAGAATCCTCACCCCTCCCAACTAAAAATTAAATAAATAAATATTGATAATAATCGGGGTATTGACTCCTGAGTGGAAGATTTAAATAAATAAATAAAAAGAGAAATGTTTCAAGCTTTTACTCGTGTTTGATGACAAAAGCCAAGTGTTTCAGCACCATTCCAATACAGAAATAAGCTTTCCCTTCCACATTCCATCGCAAGCTCTCTCTGCTTTTGAGATTTTTCATCATTCATACACTCGAGGCTCTCTCAGCAAACCTGTTT
The DNA here is from genome assembly GCA_037179515.1 of Halocaridina rubra. Taxonomy (NCBI): domain Eukaryota; kingdom Metazoa; phylum Arthropoda; class Malacostraca; order Decapoda; family Atyidae; genus Halocaridina; species Halocaridina rubra. Next base: position 12,707 of record JAXCGZ010009881.1, read on the forward strand.
TAGCTTTTGGCATCTTGAACAACTTTTATTTAGGCTTTTCATGTTGGGCTACCTCTTCACCCACCCACCTATCTACCTACCGGGGATATACCGGTATTTCTTCAATCACCCACCCACCCACTAACATGTTCTCCCCTTCTAGACCTAACCCCCCTTGCCACGAATCTCCAGTGAAAAGGGGGTCATAGAATGACTATTACAAAGACCAGCTGGACAGAATTGATTAAAATAAGTAGTAATATTAAAATGGAATAATAATTAAATACAGTAATTAATATATAGTTTGTTCACGTAAGTCATTCTCTCTCTCTCTCTCTCTCTCTCTCTCTCTCTCTCTCTATATATATATATATATATATATATATATATATATATATATATATATATATATATATATATATATATATATATATATATATATATTGGCTTCCACATTAAAAGCTCCTTATAATAATAATAATAATAATAATAATAATAATAATAATAATAATAATAATAATAATTAAAATTATTATTATATCCTCATAAGCTAACTCATTTTTACCCTCGTGATATATCATCCAGCCATGAAAGTGGCACAGTTTTCAAATTCTCTAAAGGCAGCTTTGATATTAACAGTATTCTCTGCTCTTATCTGCCACATTATGTCAACTGTTTTACTTTTTGCATAGCCAGGGAAGGGTAGTGGTTGTTTTAATTTTAGGGGATATGGAGATTCTTTATTTTTTATTGATAAACATTTCTCTTGAATAATGGTCTTTATAATGGGCATCATGAATAAGGACTCTTATTTTTACTCAAGAGGATTCTTTAAAATGCGAAACCTGAAGACAGAGTAGCTTCTCCTCAGAGAATTTTGAATAGCTTTTAGGCCCGATTTCTTAAACAGTGTAAACCTAGGATACTATATTGTTAGTTAGCTAGACACACAAATGGATTTCATAAACGCATCTGACGCGGTTCTGGGTATGGCTAGGATCCCGTGCGGGATCGTAGCCATACCCAGAACCGCGTCAGATGCGTTTATGAAATCCATTGGTGTGTGTCTAGCTAACTAACAATATGGTATCCTAGGTTTACACTGTTTAAGAAATCGGGCCTTAATCCTATATGGGATTCGTCAATCTGTAAAATAGGTCATTCAGTTGATTGGAGATTGTACGCCTCCTCGTTGTGATTGTGAATATCTTCGTAATTGGACCCAGCCTTCTTGTAGACTATTCGAGCAGAGTTGATTTGAGACTTTATAGGGAAAGATAATTATTTATGTATTTGCTAAGAAATAGATAAAGAGCATCCCTGTTTCGGCCGTTAACGAAGTTTTATCATATGGTGAGATTCCTCGTAAATCTTTTTAGGTTTCAAAGTGGCTCATTCATAGGATTTTTTCTTGTAGTTTTATTTCTCTTAATCTCATTATTGGGTGGGAACAGACAAGTTGGAGCTTAGGAAGAAGGATGGATGCCCATCCTAACGTCCCACGGTAGGCTTGATCACGGATCCGTTGCTCTCCGTGTCGAGTGCGTTAAACCACTGTGCTACCGCGGTCCCCTGGCTTATTTACTACTTTCATTTTATATTTAATGGCCGAGTAGTTGCATTCCAATCAGCTATTTTCTCAGGAAGAGAAATGAGTACGCTTTCAATACCAATAGTGAAATCTTCGAAATATTATTCCTCTCTTTTCACAGTTATTGATATCATTCGCTTTTGCGACGGAAACCAAAATGATCCTTTCGGAGATATTTGATCTCCCAGGACAGAAGAAGGTTAAACCTCAGGTGAATTCAAGGTCACAACCCCAAATAACAAAGGTTAAGCCTCAGGTCATTCTGAGATGACACCAACATCGCCAGTTTTTCTAAGATTTTATATTTTACGACTTGCATTGTGGTTTGTCTATTACGAAGGCTTCCCGAGCATGGGAACAATGCTTTATAACAACCGCGATCGCATTCTTTGGATACAAGACATGTAAAACGTTTTCGGGCTCTGCAAAAAACGTTGAAGTCCTGCCACAATAGATGTTATAAAAAGATATTAATGCTACATGAATCTATTGTATACATAGGTACTCCAACTGCAGTTAGGCGTATGTGCCCATTTGACTATTTGCATTAATTTATATCTCAATATTGAATTTCATAACCTCTGGGTACCTAGATAGGAATAACCCAGTTCTTTATGGCATAAATACCCGGAATCGACGGGAAAATTTAATTCCTTTTTCATCGAAGAACTTCAACACACTAGATTGATGAATTGAGAAATAAAAGCATTTGAATGGATTGGAACAATTTCTGGGTAATACAGTCAAAGTTGTTGGTTGTCGTTTTGTGACTTTTCATTCCCATTGGAATGGGGGTTGGACACAGATAGGCTGAAGCCCTTCCTAACGCACCTCGGACGGATCGTAACCGCAGTAATCTGATTTGTCACTTCCCGACTCACGCAACTCTTCCACTGAGCTCTAAACAATGAGGTGAAAATAATATATATTTTTTTTTGCCTCCTATACTCTGTCTTATTCTTCAAATTACGAACCCTGAACATAATTTGTGAGTGTACAAGAATACTCCCAGAATCTTAAGCTGTGCTCTGTACTCATCCTCAATTTACAAACTCAGAACATAATTTGGGAGTGTACAGGTACAATCCCATCTCCATCTCTGCAGCAGAAAACAGCAGACTCGTTTCCGGTGACTTCTTATGTCTTCGGGTAATGGTTGTGGCATACCTCGTTCACATACCCATGACCTTAGGGGGCGCAGGAGTTGTTTAACCTGGGGCATGATCATCACCCCATGAGACCTGGCTAACAAGGAGAATCACGAGGCTCGTCTGGGTCCTACCCTTCGGGTCATATTTGCCCTTAGGTCGTATAATTAAAGCCTGGATCGCAGAACATTAAACTAATGGGTTCTCTTTTGCACGAATTTTATTTACTTATTCAATTAGTATTCATCTGGGGACCGCGTAGCATAGCGGTAGAATGCTCGAGTCTGAAGGTGACGGACTTGCATTCGAGCCCACGGTGGGGCGATTGGAAGGACATCCAGTATTAATACCCTAGCTTCAGTTAGTCTATGTCCACCTCCAAAGTGGAACTAATTTGGACAAATTAGTTGTAAAAAGATCGATTTTTATCTCATAATTTATAATTTTTCCTTATTTTCTTCTTACACCGAGACATTCTTTAGTGTACCGAATATATGTTCAGTATGTACAGGTGTTTGCCAAGTACAATACGTTAGCTTCAATTGTTCCTTTTGCTGTTCAACAAAAGCCCTTCTTCGTTGCAACCTTCGCTTTTGTTATATAGAATATTTTTTTTTCCACAATTGAGCTGTTAAGAGTAATGTAGAGAGTTTTTTTTTTCCTTATTCACAAATGTTTATAATCTAGGTTCCGAAAGTAGGGAAAGCTTAATGCTCATTCTTCTTATGTCACTTGTTCGAACTTAATTAGGGCCTCTTTGACAGCTTTTCACACTTGCGAGTATCGTAACAAAGAGCACCGTTCAGTAATAAACAAACAAAATGGCTGAAGTACATTGCTAGGTTATAATATGTTAGTGCATCAGCTAGTAATAATAATAATAATAATAATAATAATAATAATAATAATAATAATAATAAAAGTAGTAATAAAAAGATCAGTATATGCCTTATTATTGGAAATATAAACGTAGACTTCAATTAAACAGTTTGCTTATCATATACATACAGGGGTGTGCAACCTGCGGCCCTCAAAGGTTTCATTGCGGCCAATTAAATTCGTTGTATATTATATTACGTATTTAATTGGCACTTAAGTCGAGTTAGATTTTTCTAGTATTTTTTTTATTAATACTGCTACTGCTGTTACTACTATTTCTACTACTAATAATAATGTATACTGTGATAATCAGTATACAATCTGCTGAATATTGAAATTTCATGAACTGGCAGATCTTTTGGATGATTTGGAGCAACGATATGTTGCAGGTTGCAGCCTAGTGACCTACTCTCCGAGAGCATTGGGTGTTCCAAAAGTGAAATTATTCCGCGAGATTATGAATTGCGAAGTAATCACTACCAGTTATCACGGAAATAATGCTTATCAGTCGATGAACTTCCATTGTGAATAATTTCAGCATCCGTTTTCGTTGCCCTATCTCATTTTCCTCCTCACCCTTTTCCCTCTCGTATCCTGTTCTCCCCACTACATTCAGCGCATTCACCATTTTACTCCGTATTTTACCCACTACCTCCCATTCTCTCATAGACTCAATTATTCGTATACCCATCCATTTATCCATGCAGCCCTCCATTCACCTATTCACCCATAGCCCACCCAACTGCTCACGCATCCTACAGTTCATGAATGTTGTCGTCCTACTTCTTCAAACCACTGCCATCATAAATCGTGCTTTCGTGTGACATGCTGATTGATGCTCTCTCTCTCTCTCTCTCTCTCTCTCTCTCTCTCTCTCTCTCTCTCTCTCTCTCTCTCTCTCATAGTCCATCAAATGTATAAGGTATTTACCTCACCGCGTAAGATCTGCAATGGCGCATAAGAAAGGTTATTTATGGAGGATCTTGGGTAATCTCAAGCAAAAATATCTTATCCAGTACCTCCTTTTTTTGTACATAAACTATTTTCTATAAGTAATGATTAGTAAAGAATCATCGTGTCATTATTTTAATGAAATTAATTATTATTATTATTATTATTATTATTATTATTATTATTATTATTATTATTATTATTATTATTATTAAACATTTACTTTACTCTAATTAACTTAGTTTCAGTGAAATTATTTAATGTGAACGACCTTAAAACGAAGCAGTGATGGGAGGGGGGGGATATTAAATTACTTTATATGCTCGTTAACAGATAAGTAAGTAGTCGCATTGGTAGTAACTGTCTGTAGAGAGATAAACAGATAGCTAATTATAATGAAGGTTTATTGCTCTCGCGTTACAATTATGTTTATTTGTGGCGTAGGTGGTTGGCCGCACAGTGGTTTGCTCACGGGAATGGCAAAAGTGTCGACTGACCGCATGCTCGATGGTTTCACCGCGTTTCAAGGTCGCTGACTCTTACGACCTGGACGTAAATAACAATGCTTAAGGGTAGTATGAATATAGTTTGGAAGGACTGACGAGAGTACTGATAAATAACTTGACAGTAGATAACGTCATGGTAAACATTATCGTCCAGACCTAGAATAAAGTCAAGGTAACTAGACTAGTGTATGAAACCAAGCCGATCACTGGCGTATATAGTACACTAGTCTTACTCACATCCAGATAACAAATTCAACTCCCCAAGGAGGCTCACGCTGTCTTAAAAAAAAAATGCCTCTGAAACGCTATTGAACAAACTTGAAAGCACAATGTGCTAAGGATTTCAAACTTTCTTTCAATTTACCTTACGTAGCCATAACCATTCACATATTCAGAATATTCACGGTTCTCGTGAAATAGAATTATATATATATATATATATATATATATATATATATATATATATATATATATATATATATATATATATATATATATATATATATATATATATATATATATATATATATATATATATATATATATATATATACCCGTGAATATTTTTATTTTGGTAAACATTGAGTAATGCCAAGAGGATGCAAAATGACCATTGCGCTTTTGAAATTAAATAGTACCTTTAGACACCTGTAAAACTTTCATCTGTAAGCATTAAATCTTCGACACTTGCGCACACCTACGAAACGGGCTCTGAAAAAATCATAAACATAACTACCTATTTCTTATGCTATCATGTGCTTAGATATAAAAATATATGACTTTTATTAATATTAACTCATTAGAGAGCAGTGGAAAAGCAGGTAGAAAATTATTAGAACTACGCAAAAGATTTTCTTTACTTTTTTTTATTGCTTCATTTGAGTGTGTGTAGTGAAGTAATAGTTGAACAAACTACTGTACTATATAGCACATATTGCACCATTTATATTGTACGTGCCCTTTGTAGAGTAACTGTTTATAATATCTTCAGAAATGGCTATGAAGAGCCGAAAATTATTCAAGATATCCTAGTACTATGTAAAATACATCTCATTTCTATTTCATTACCTGCTGCTGGTGACAGGTACCGTATTATAGGGTACCTGTAAGAAGCCGGGTCATTTAGGTATAATCTGGTATTATGGGACGACACCTGAGGGTCACAGGTGTCAGGCGGCCCTCTCAGCCACCCATCTCCATAAATACCTAACGGAGAAGAGGTGGAGGAGGAAAGAAAGGGGCATGACCTCTCTTCCATATCTACCGGATACAAACTGTTTATTGTAGGCCATTGAAGCACCCCTTCCTAGATCTAAAACTGTTTAATTACTTTTTCTGTTATACAGTATTCATATGTGTGAAATCTTATTATAATTACTATCCTCCCAGGGTGCCCAGAATTACCTAAGCAGTTTTAGCAGGTACAATTACAAGTACTAAAACTATCATACATGGGTAAAAGTTAGTACCTAAAACCAAGGAAGTTCACGATATGCCTAATCCATTTTCTAATTCTAAACAACAACAAATTAATTGAAATTTGGAGCAAATTTATAAATCGGTCATTGCAATAAATTTTTTTTTTCTTGCAGAGGTTGAAAGAAGAATTAGTTATAGAGCGCTTCCATCCTGTTGTCACACCCAAAGGACCTGATATGATTGTTAACTATGACGAACACGTTCTAGTGAATAATTTTAAGTTCGGTCTAGTTTACCAAAAGTTTGGGCAGACCACGGAACAGCAGCTCTTTGGCAATAGAATAAATTCAGCTGCATTTGAAGAATTTCTTGGTTTAATAGGGCAGCGAGTCAAACTCAAAGAGCATGAGGGGTAAGTTGCAGAGTTTCCTTGATGCGCGTACATTTAATTTAACTTGGTCTTGGGAAAAAAAATGGAATAAATTGTCAGTGAATATATGTAAAAAGGCATCTGATTTTCATACCGTCTTGATATAAACTCATTTGGTTATAATTTTTATATAAATCTTGTTAGTTTATCTCTTCAGAAAGGTTTTGAGGTACTTGTATTAATAATGAGACTATTTTTGCTTATAGATTTAAAGGTGGTTTAGACACACAGTTTGGGCAGACTGGTGAAGAGAGTGTCTATGAGGTTTTCCGGGAGAAGGAGATCATGTTCCATGTGTCGACAATGCTTCCATACACTGAGAATGACCCTCAGCAGTTGCAGAGAAAACGTCACATTGGCAATGATATCGTAGCTGTGGTGTTTCAAGAGAATAATACTCCTTTCTCTCCGGACATGATAGCTTCCCATTTTCTTCATGCTTATGTTGTTGTGCAACCCATTGATCCATGCTCTCCCAACACAAAGTAAGCCTTCTTGTTTAGTTTTTTCCCTAGGCATTTAATATACTCAACATTTCTGTATTTCCCATAGTATTCAGTATGAGTTATATATGTATAGTTTAATACAGTACACTGTTTTAAAATATTCTGCAGTGGTATGTTAGATATATTGGTATTGTTGATTTATATGGATATTTTGCTTTATTAAGTATATGGAATGGATGGTAGATTGTGTCGCATATGAATTAATTAACTACTTCATCTTCAGGTACCGTGTAAGTGTGACTGCAAGGTCAGATGTACCTTTCTTTGGACCAACCCTTCCAGCATCTGGAATTTTTGAGAAAGGACCACAGTTTAAAGAATTTCTGTTGACTAAGCTTATTAATGCAGAGCTTGCCTGTTATAAGGCTGAGCGATTTGCAAAATTAGAAGTAAGTAACATGTACCAAATATTTTGAAATAATGATCATCTCTCTTCGAAATTGAAAACTGCTATTAGTTCAAGAATCGTCTCATACAAATCATCATGTTTGTCGAAATTTTAAATTTACTCTTTCTAAATTCATTTCCATAATTAGATATCCGACTTAGGTGTATTGCTATACAGTATTGTATTTGTGTATAGTTTTACGCACATAAAGTTAAAAGTTAATATGCATATGTACTGAATATACAAATACTGGATTATGAAAAAATACCTGTAGTATTGTATGTGTAAAAGATCATATATTTACAGTTGCGCACACGGTCGTCATTGTTGACCTCCTTGGTAGACGACTTGAAAAGTAAAACTAACGAGTTCCTGGGTGTCACTGAAGTACAAGAACCACCTAAGACCGAGACTCAAGGCACAAAGTTCACTGAAATAGTCAGAAAAGTCTTAAGAGTTCGTCAGCAGAACAATGAATCGTTGAGCTCAGTCAAAAAGCCAGTCTCCAATAATTCTAATAGCCTCGTTACAGGAACTCCATCAGTAAGTAGACTTATGCCTAGATATTGTTCGTATGCTCCTGTTACTTCTTTATTCTAAGCTTTACCAGGCATTCATATATATTTATCTGTGTCTCAGATACCCAATGTTCCTTTGGGTCAACTCCCAGTCAGTGCCTTTAAAAATAGTCCCCAAGGTCTCCCTACATTGTGTGCCCTCCTTGCTTGATAGAAAAGCCTTCTACTTTATTTTCTCTCCCTTGATTATTTTAATTTCATAAGTGGTCTGCCATTTATAAATTCTTTAATGTGTACGTCAGTACCATATAACAATAATGGAATAAATAAGCCCAAGAGTATGTTTGATAATTAGTAGTGGAACTTAATAAAACTCGCACAGTGATATTTAAGTGTTTTGTAGTACACTTCATAAAATATATCCCATAATCAGAATGCTTAAATAAACACATTTCCATCTCCAGTTTCAGAACAAAACTACCTTATGCAACAGGAACACTTTTTATACTTTACAAGTTATAAAGACTACAGTGTAAATGCACTACTATTCTTGCACATTAAATACACTGCAGGATTCCTTAGTCTACACTAAAAATAAAAACTATACAATACTCTTGCCACTTCAATAGTTTACTCAAGTTAAAATTTACTCAACGCTAGATTGTTTACCGTTTGAGTACCTGGGGGACTCTTTGGGGGTTTTTATTATCATTTTCAAAATCACTGAGGCACCCAACAGAGAATAGACATATTCACTGATGGTAATAACATTGTAATTTGCTTGTATACAGCACCAATCATTGAACATACCTCTATAATAAAACAAAGTGTCTCCTGCTACAGATTATTTACTATCAGCTTAAATATTGAAACTCATCATTCACACACAATTAGTAATTATTTTTCTATCTGCTTTTAATACTGTGTGTAGTCTACATCACATGTTATTTATTTGCACCCTCTTATTTAACTCATTACATTAACTTATGTTAGTTTTATGGTTTCATTTGTTTGAAATTATGTTTTGTGAGAACAACAAAAAATGGAAAGAGTAGCTCGAGAAAAATTCCTCTTAACACCTTGGTATGCTTAAATCTCTTCCCTACCCTAAATTATCATTCATCAAAAACACACTAGTAGTACTTCTTTATAGGTCCATGTGCAATTCTTAAATTTCTTTCTTTCTTTAGTATTGTAGTTTGCTAGAATTAACCTTTCTCTTCTCAGAGCTCTACATGTGTACTGACTTTTGAAATGAGAAGAAATAATAACACGTTATTTATGCTACCATCTTTATTTCCTTGTAGTGTATAATCGAAATTCTTTCTCAACAGAGCTCCAGAAGCAAAGGTAGTAAAGGCAGCGGGGGCAGTAGTGGAGCTCGTACGCCAACATCAAGTCCAGACACAACACCAAACACGCATATGGCTTTATCAGAGAGTGATGACTCCTCTCTCAATTCTATAGATATTGATGGACATCCACATCCATTAAATGAAGATTCAGATACTGGGTTAGAATCCATGTCATCTGCTGAGACACCTCATAAATTATCCTTACAATGTCCACTGTGTGGTGGTAATGAGGATGGGGTATGTGCACTGCACGCTGACCCTGAAACAGTTATGAGACAGGTTGACACCCTAAAACACGAAATCAACAAACTCAAGTGCGACAAACTTGACCTTCTTCGTCAGAATGTGGTAAGAAAATATGAATTGTTAATTAATATTTTTCCTGTCACCTTCACCTGAACAAGTTAAATTAATAATATTTTTCTTATATTTATGTGATAATCAGTTGTTAGGGTAAAACGCCTTTGTGCAGTCATCCCAAATATGTTGAGAGGTTTAGGTCCTGAACGTCCATAGAAAATGAAAGCCACAATGCAACCCTCACATCTTTAACTGAATACAAATATTCCCATATGATCTTAGGAGTCACCCCTTCTTATTGAAGCACCAATTTTTAGTAATGAATCATTTAATAGGGATTAATGATGGTCTATGAATGCATATGCATAATGCCACCCTTATATTCCCTTCTTCTGAAGGAGGGGACAAAAATTGGGTGGCACCACCCGAATCTATTCTACACAACAATAGCGTGTGATCTACCAGCCGAATGTGTTTTGCATTATAGAAATAGATATACAACGATAATAATGGAATAAATGAAAAGAATACAATATGCATAATAAGATATGGTTTAAAAACATAAGTCACTGTCTGTTAACTGTTTGAATATCATTTTACAATGCTAGAAATAAATGATTTACCACCCAAATATGATATACAGTATATTAGAAAATTAGTCAAGGACGATATTAATATCATGCTGGTAGATCACATTTTGCTACAGTAGAGTCATGCTAGTAGATCACTCACTGTAGTAGCACCAAAATGGCTATCCCTTTTGGAGAGGAAGAAAGCTTTATGTATATAGTATACCAAATACAAAGAATTAAAACAACTAGAAGTGTTTACTGCTTAATTACATAATATAAAAGCTTTCGCTCTCCACTGAGAGAATTTTGCAGATTCTTGTGTAGTCTCCTGTCGTAAAACTCACTTTCTGCTGCTGTGTTTGGTGTGTTGCCTCACATATAAAAGGATTTGATTCCTCCCCTCCATTGCCTCCAGGTAAGGTTGTGCAGTCAATTGACCAGTGTCAACAACAATACCCCCACCTTTATCTCTCCCATCATTAAAGATAATATGAGTGACTTATTATTTTTATTAATTTTTCTAATAATATGTAATCCTATTTCACTTCTCAGTATGTTATTAGTACAATAATCCTCTAAAGTTATTCAGTGAAATAATTAAAACTCCTACGACTCTTCTAATGCTAGTTTTACTTCTATGATACAGTAATTTAGTTATTAAAATTTATTCGATGATATAAGTCATCTTATAATCTGCCACAACACTGTTTTCTATGCCTAAACTACATGCTCGTTATGTTCTGCTATTTTGGTACCGGTATCTCTACTCGTTGTTTCTCCAACATACACCTGGGGATAACTCAGACGTGGTAAATCATATACACAACTCCTTTCATTGGTACTAAGTTTATTTTTACATATAAGTGTATCTAATTGTATTTCTATAATTAAGTACTATCAGCTTAACTCACTTTGTTCTCATTACTCTTGAGTATGTTATACAGATCCGGGGAATAAGGAATTTACAAGGCATCTTTTTTTAATGTAGATTCCAAGTAGAATTATTTCTTAGTTCATGGTAACTTTTGGCTTTACTTCGAGCTCTTTGGATGAACCATTCAGGGTAAGCTAACTTCCTAAAAAACTTCCCCAAAGGTAGTTCACCTCCTCTCTAAATAAAGAGGGCCGCAAAGTCTTATTGCCTTGTGCCTTGAGAGAGAGGCTATTCATTGCAATTTTTACTGAATGTAAATAAAATGAGTAATAATGTACATAGGTATTGGTGTGGGTATTCTGCCAATAAATCTTAAATGGGAGTTTGACGTTGTTCTCCTTAATTGCACATATAACTACAAAAGGCATCTGCCGATTTTATTCTTTAAGAACTGAATACATTCCTTTTAATTATTTAGCTCTTCTAAAAAGTCCTTAATTCCAGCAAAGCCTTTCTTAAAAGCAGCATATACATCATCTTTGTACTGCCACCAAAGTATCAAGCCTCTTATCCTGTCTACTACTTTAGGGACTAACCTAGATTCATAATATTCCATTTATATATTAGATAATATAGTAGACAGAGAGGACCCCACACCTACAACTGAAATTTTTATATTATGCATTCATCAAATAAGAAGTTGTCAGCTACACAGTTCTCAGTTAATTCCAGAAAAATACCAGTTGGTATGGGTGAATGGAAACTACCCTCTTCTTCCTTTACTTTCAAAAATCAAGCACTTGGTTTAAAAGAGAAATGAACAATGAAGCTACATTAAAGCTCAGCATATACCCCCAACCAAATCCTTATGCTTGACACTTTGAATGAAGTCTTCTGAATGCCTAAAGTGTCCATTTGAATACTTTCCTAGATACTGAGCACTGCAGCTAACCATTTTATAAGACTGTTAGGAGAGCTTCTCTTCCAAGACACAACAGGCCGTAAATTTTTGGAAAACCACAAATAAACAGCATGTTTAAAAAATCTAATAATAGATAAGAATACCCAAGCTGTGCCTTGTTCACATCCCTCGTATCCTTTTGGTTATGATTTTAATCTTCTTACGAAACGATCGGGAAGTTAAAAGTTCTCTATAACTTCCTAAAGAGTAATGAGAATGAAGAAAATATGTAGATATTACTGTATTTAATTATAGAAATACAATTAAGAATAAATATGTAAAAACAAACGTAGTACCAATGAAAAAGATCATGTGAAATGGGGATGAGGGTATATGTGTTTTGCCATGTTTGGACTGTCCTTCAGGTGTTTGTTGGAGAAATGGGTAGGGATATCGGTACCAGAATCGCAGAACATAAGAGAACTAATAGTAGGGTCTAGCAAATAGTCATGGCATGATAAAATAACGTGTAACCATCAAACAGATTTTTATAACTATATATTATTAGTGTATCATAGCAGTAAAACTAGCATCAGAAGGTGGTAGGCATTTTAATTAATTCACTACATACCTATAGAGGAAATAAGAGCTAAAATTTCATTAATTGCCTGTTATATTAAGAATATACTGAAAAGGGAAGTAGGATTAGCTATTACTATGATAACTATAATATTAACAGTAAAACTACTTGATAATGGAGGACAAATGGGGGGATTATGTTGATGACACAGGTTAATCAATAGCCCATCCAATGAGTATATCTCAAATAAGAGAGAATCCTCCAAACCCGGAGATCAGCACAACCATACCTGGAGATGATGAAGGGAAGGAGCCAAGACGTTCTCTTTTTGTAAGGCAACAAAACCAAACCCAACAGGAGGAGGAGAGCTTTAGAAGAAGCGATTACAAAGGAAATTTGAAAGTGCTTTCAGCGGTAAAGTGAAAGCTTGATATATAGTGTATATATACTTTGTGTACCTTTACATCCATTGAGTTAGGAGAAACTACATGCACCTGGGCTGCTGTTGAGGATTTGAGGTTTGAATTGTATGGGGCCCTCAACCTTGGCCTTACCACCATAAGTGCCCCTGCCAGAAACTAATGCATCTGATGGCTTTGCTCAAGGAGTCATAGTCACACAAGCTTTCTCACTACATCGAGGTGTTTTTGAAGGTCCAAGGTCTCATTCCCAACCTTTAAGGGCAATTTCAAGGTTTTACATTATGTTCTGCATTCTTTAATTTCATAATAGCACAGTTTCAGAGATAAATATATATTATCCATAAGATTAGAGCTAGGCAAATATCAGCATGTAAACAGAGAAAGAGACTTCACCCATTTCTATCTCCAAAGAAAGTCTTTCTATACAGTCTTTTCTTCATAAGGGATATCTAAATCTTGGTGTCTTCAAGACTTGTGTATATTGTAAATTAATCTCTAAAAATGTACAATGAAAATATTTCAAGACGGATGTCTTCTTCAACGTTTACGACTTATGTTTTTACTTTATGTATTGATATAGTTCATACCATGTAAAGTGAGGTAATGCAGTAGTGTTGTACAGCAATAATTCTGTGTAAACATGCAGTTGTGTATGTAAGCAGTATCATGTTCATAGTTAAACAACCCACTTTCCAGTCTTGAAAGTAGAGGATATAAACAATATTTTAGTAATATCTTTGTACAGTAATGCCCTAACAGCACTGTATTGTATATGTTAATTGATTTTCACTTTATTTTGAGTGGGAAGCAAATGACAAGACCATTAGTGAATGTGTTTGCAGATTAATTGCACAGTATCAAGCTTTTTCTTTCTACCGAAAGCATTTTCAAGGTCATGATTACATTGGTATCTTGAAAATGCTACAGCTTTACCTCAGTTTTCTTTACATTACTACTGAATTATCTCGGATTACACTGTATGAACTATATCAGTAGAGAGAATAAACAGATTAAGTCAAACATTAAAGAACACTTCCCCCGGAAATATTAAAAGTACATTTTCTAAGATGAATTTATACTGTAAACATGGCTTGAATAGACCAAGGTTCAGATATCACTTGAGAAGAAAGGATTATAGAAGAAAAGTTCCCCAGGAGACCTCAGTGGGCCGAGTATTTTTTTGCTTATGATTTGAACTTTGTCTAGTTTTAGTCTTGTGGATAAAATATAGTTATCTCTTGAAACTGTTGTATTATGAAATTAAAAAATGCAGTGTATATTATAAAACATTTTAAATTGCTTTAACTTTGGGAATGGAACTCAGAACCTTTAAGGAAGTCACTTTCATGTGGTGAGGAAGCTATATGACTGACAACATGAACAAAGCCGTCGACTTATTAACCTAAGGCCGAGTTACCCATAGCTATAAAGTCTGTAAAATGAGTAAGAGATTCTTTTTATAGTACAATGCCTCATAGCCAAATGGTTATGACTTTCTTTAATTTCATAGATTCAGGGTTCGATTCTCAAACCCATAGGGGCAGTTTAGTACATTTAAATATTTACATATGTATGTAAAATATGCGTAGGGGAGATGAAATCTAGCATTTTCGTATATTGTATAAATATCCCACATCTCTAATTTGAGTGTGAATTTTTCCCTTAGATAATATAATGGGTTTTCAAGAGACTCAAAGTCAAGCTACTTGAGTCGCTTTGTCCAAGTATAAAAGCATTACTATCTGAATAAATAAAGTAGCATAAAACAAAACATCTTATAATATATTTTTCCAACAGCTAAACACGAGTTAAGTGTTAAAGACCTGCAAACGGGTCTTCAGCACTTAACTCACAAATATTTGGAAAATAATTAAAAAACAAGAAGTTTTATTTTATGCTACTTCCTTTGTTCGGATGGTAATGCTGATGTACTTGGGCAAAGCAATTCAAATTAACTCAACTTTGAGTTTTGTGAAAACCCAGCTATAGTCTCTCCATCTCATTTCAACAGCTCTACTGTTTGATTCCCAACCCATAGTGAGTGACATTTCCCCCCATACTGCAGGTTATTTGCTTATATGCAGTGAATTGAAAGTTACTTTTACCTTTCTTGCTGTTAAGGTGTTGATAAATAGAACCTGCAAACTCTGAGGGTGACTGTAGAAGTGCATATCCGATTTGAGTTCTGATATCAAATGTGGCCATGTATTATTTAAGTCTCCCTTATATTTCAGACTTGTCAGCGAGAGATCAAGAAGTTAAAAGAAAAAGAATTGAAGTTGGGAAGTGAACTTAATACTGCCAGCAAAGAAATCCTCAGACTTCAAACACTGCTTAAAGACCTGGGCACTGGACAAGTTTCAGCAGTGTGAAAATATTAGCTTACCAAAGAACTCTATTGCTTGTCTAATATTACATATCCTTAAAGATAGAAGGTACATGTTGACCATCACTAATTTTAATGATGAGCAGTCAGGACCTGACTCCCGATGGAATGAATTCTCCATTGAATTCTGTTCTGGAGGTAACCTGGTTTCCTTGGGTTCGAACTTGCCCAAGACGGTATTGTAGAGGATTGTCGAGCTCGTCACTGAAAGTAAAAATATCTTTTTAATCATTCATTTCTAAGTTAAAATTTAAAGGTTTTCTTAATTGTTTGATTAACTACTATTTATTAATGGAATCTGATTTTTGCTATAGACACTTTATTAGAATTATAATTTTGTTTTCTCTACAGTACTGCAAATCATAAATCCTATATCACAATTATTGCTTGGTAAAGATTTCCATATAGAGCCAGATTTCTGGAGTAAAAGGGGGATTAAGAAAATTTGCTTAAAAAGTGAAAGATTAAAACAAACTGCACTTTTGTAGTTAATGTAAGCATCACATAGAATCGTTGTTCATTACTTCAATTGACCAGGTATTTCTTATGAAATACTTTTAAGTGATGATTTTAAAACTAAATTGGATCTCAGGATTATTTCTATCACTAAAGTTATCCCAGAGCTCAGAGTACAGGCAATGATAACTTAACATGACTGACATTGTACTACACAATATACATTTATTGTGCATCAGCATGATATTGTAAGCTCTTCAATGAAAAATCAAGCTTCATGGATCTGTATATTTGGTGTTTCCATAGATTTCATATGTATTCATGTTGTATGAGTTTCTTGAAAGTAACTTATTAAGTTTATAGACAGGACAGGTTATATGTTTTTCTGATTTTATACCAAAGTTTTGTTGAGGTAAGGTAATGTGTGTCTAGGATTTCAGTGCTAGTGAAGAAGTGTTACCAAAGGATGAATGGCAAATTAGTGGTGTCTTGGGGTACGCCCCTATAAGAAACTCTATAAGAGACACAGGCTTTGCATTTAAATTGCATAACAAAATACAGCACTATATAAATTAAAGCAATGATGGATTATAAAAGGGATATACAAAATAAATTCATGTATATTAAACCCATTCGGAATGCATTTTAAAAGAGCAGAGGTTCGAAATACAAAAAAACTGTATTTTAAATTCCAGGTTTAAAGGAACAATATGCCTCAGCTTTCCATACCAAATATTTAATTTTAAGTTTTTAAGGGCATGTTACCAAACATGTCCAAAGCTTAGTCATTCCTGAAAATTATACTGTACCATACTTTTTTTTTTTTCTTCTTTTAATGATAGCAGTTGAACTTATATATACTGCAATAATAGTTACGTGGAGTTACCCATTATATAAATTATATAAATTGTGCAGTTTAGTTACTCGTTTGAAAGTCCACTTCATGAACTTTATGTCTACTTGCACACTGATGGTATTCCAGTATTCTTTATGTAAGTGCAACCTCTTAGTAACATGATAAATAAGACAATAGATATCTTATTGTGCAGTTGATTATGAGTATACAATATTTAAGAGTTTAATTAGTTATATCTCTGATATAAGATTCACAAAATATTGCAGCAACTTAAGTGTAAAAATATACATAAATTTAAAAACCTACTATATGTATTTACACAAATAGATATTTTTAATGGGATAATGAGTTCATAATTACTGTCGCAGGCTGCTACTAGTCATTAAAGGGGTTTGACATGTGAATGTTGTATGATTTACAGAATACATTTATTTTCTGCTGTCCCAAAAGCACAAGCTAGCATCTTACTTATCATGTTAACGGAAGAGAGCATAGGCACTACCGGTATAATAAATTGCTGTAACACTTTGGTATTCATGTCAACCCTATAAGGCTCTTATTTAAAGTTTGAATTGTTTCATTTTAATTTTTTCACATCTAAATGTTTTGCCTATATACCTTCCATGAGCCACCAAGGATTTGACATGTGATACTGTAACTTCATGGGAGAGTCTTCTCCAAACCCTGCCAAGTATCCTGTTAATTGATAAGCAATTCCACTGCAATACTTTCCTTAAAAAAAATGTTAAAAGAAAATATATTTGGCATTTAAGTATGTGTGAACACATAAGATACTGAATATGTACTATGAACATTTTAAAACTATAGTTACCCAGTTTCAAAACTCGGTATTGGAAAAACAAATGGCAAGTTTGTTTAGTATTGTATGACTAAAGATAACAGGATTCTAGCAGCGACTTTTGAGAGTTGACCCCCATAACTGTTGTGTTCCAATATAGGTGTCCTGTTGTGTGTACACTGTAAAGGGGTGGCATTCAGTTTGCCCTTAAGTTAATGTATATACGTATAATCATTTTCACTGTAGACATACCGTGTGTACCATGGGGTTCCCTGAAAAAGACCATAGAGACATTGCATCTGAAGTGAAAAAGTTTTACTTTTTTCTTCTTATTTTAGTTCAGCAATGCTGATGCATCAGCGCCCCATCCAGCCCTCAGGTTACAAAGACACAACAAACAAACACATTTTGAAACGCCTATGATTGGACAGGATATGTACAAAGAATTTTTATTTTGCTATTGTAGGTAGTTTTCCTCTTGACATCCAAAAGGCAACATGTAAATACCAGAAAGAGAGAGAAATATATATATATTAGAATCTAATAGATCATCTATTTAATGTAATTAATATTAATTATGAAGACATGTAATGTCGGTACTTCTCTTGCAGTGCTCTTATCACCCAAATCAAGTCAGTTTAAATTTGTTTTTCTTTATACAGTATATACTTACGTATATCATACTAAAAGTTTCAGAAATATTAAAGCATATCACATACAAGTAACATATGTTTAGGTAATATTACCAAGAATACGTACATGCAAAGAAATTTGTTGTTTATGTCACTTTTTCTTTCCTATTCGCAAGTCTCGTGGTACAGTACAGAACTGTAAATATTTCAAAAAAAAATATACGTACTGGACAATAACAATTGGGTGAGTACCTGAAGACGTGATATGAGTTATTGCCTTTTGGTTTTTTCTGAATCCAGATTTGAACTGGCTACAAAGATGATACAGGATATATGTATGTTCTATATCCAGTGTTTGACGTAAAATATATCGTTTGTATGTATAGAGAGTAAAAAATAAAAAAAAATATATGATTTACTCTTGACATTTATTATTCCTTAAATTTAAAAATGTTTGAATTTTTTTGCTGAGTGATACAAGGACAGGCAAAGAAATTGCCCTCATCAATAAAGGCCAGGGCACGAAGAATACATTAAGATGAAGGAAAGCAAAACGTTATGGACAAGACAGCGATGAGGTAATGATACACAATAGGAAATGGACAGGCTGAAAGAATAGTCGAAATCCTGAGATCTTTGAGATATGGCAGGATTAGACCCGAGATGACGACAAATCCGTTTTTTAAGGGATGATAGGTTATAAGAATTAGGAATGACAGATGGAGGAGGAGAGTTCCAGACTCTGGAGGTAGAGGGGAAGAAGCAGTCACTGCAACGACCACTTCACAAGCTACAAATCTCCACACACTACCTGTGAGAAGTGGTTACATGGCCTCGGCAGTGGGGAGCGATGCAACTTCCCAACTAATCAGAGCAGCAATGGAATTAGTAGCAATAGAAAAGAGAAAGGGATGATACTTTAGGGCGAAGAGAAAGAGAATCCAGATCAGAAGTAAGAGAAGGGTAATTAATGAGTCTGCCTAAAAGTCAACCCTATCAAGGAGATAAGTACAGTATATGAAGAAGCACCGCAGATGTGCAAGCAGTATTCTAAGCAGGGACAGATAAGACCTTTATAGATTTTAAGTAACTGTAAAGAGGAAAAGGAATGACAAAAATGAAAGAGAACCCCCAAGTTTTTGGATTCCTAATATGTTAATAGAATTAAAAGGGTAAATTTCGTTTTTTAAAGGAAGATAGGTTATAAGAATTAGGAAAGACAGATGGAGGAGGAGAGTTCCAGAGTCTGGAGGTAGAAGGGAAGAAGCAGTCACTGCAACGACCAATTCACAAGCTACAAATCTCCACACACTACCTGTGAGACGAGGCACTTGGCAAGAGTTACACGGCCTTGGCAGTGGGGAGCGATGAAACTTACCAACTTATCAGAGCAGCAATGGAATTAGTAGCAATAGAAAAGAGAAAGGGATGATACCTTAGGGCGAAGAGAAAGAGAATCCAGATCAGAAGTAAGAGAAGGGTACTTAATGAGTCTGCCTAAGATTCAACCCCTATCAAGGAGATAAGTACAGTATATGAAGAAGCACCCCAGATGTGCGAGCAGTATTCTAAGCAGAGACAGATAAGACCTTTATAGATTTTAAGTAACTGTAAAGAGGAAAAGGAATGACAAAAATGAAAGAGAACCCCCAAGTTTTTGGAATCCAGATCAGAAGTAAGAGAAGGGTAATTAATGAGTCTGCCTAAGATTCAACCCTATCAAGGAGATTAGTACAGTATATGAAGAAGCACCCCAGATGTGCGAGCAGTATTCTAAGCAGGGACAGATAAGACTTTTATAGATTTTAAGTAACTGTAAAGAGGAAAAGGAATGACAAAAATGAAAGAGAACCCCCAAGTTTTTGGATTCCTAATATGTTAATAGAATTAAGAGGGTAAATTTCTAGTATTGAAGACAATAGGGCTATCAGGAGAAGAAGATAAAGGGATAGACAGAAACAGTCTTGGAGGCGTTAAATGTACCTAACTTTTGGGTTCCCCACTGAGATACCCTCTGCAAATCGGAGTTAAGAGTAGAAGAAAGAATGAGACGAGACTGATTATGAGTAGCAAGTAGATGAAGGTTGTGAAGAAAAGGCAGAGGAAAAATGAAGGGTAGAATCGTTGGCAAAGGCGTGAAGAAGCGAGGAGGATAGGAACTGAAGATCGTTCATGAAGAGACGGAACAGAACCCCGAAGAACACCACTGGTAACCGTGAATGGGCTAGTTGTTCCATTGTCAACAATCACAGATATAAAAAGGTCAGTAAGATAACTAGAAAGCAGAGCAGAGAGAAGGGGAAAAGCCATAAGCAGGGAGTTTGGCCAACAGAGCCTTGTACCAGACTCTGTCAAAAGCCTTAAAGATATCAAGGGCAGTGACAAAGGATTCCTCAGAGATGACCATACATGAGTACGATAGGACAGATTACCAGTGGATCTTGCCTTGCGGAAGCTGAACTGGTGACCGAAGATAAGCGAGTTAGAGTCAAGACGTTTCAAGAAGTGAGAATTGAGCAATGTTTCGAAAACTTTAGCGAAAGAAGAGGTTAGGGCAAGGGGTCAGTAGTTTGAATGAATAGAGTGGTCACCCTTCATAGGAACAAGCTGCACTAGAGCATGCTTCTAAGATGAAGGATAGATACTCGTTGAGAGAATGAGGTGAAAAAGATGGAAAAGCGCAGGAGCCAGTTCACCTACAAACTTCTTAAGGAACCTTGCAGGGATACCATCGGGACAAGATGCCTTGTTCATCTTTAGCAAGCAAAGAACCTTATAGACTTTGCGTGAAGAAAGGATAAAGGAGGGCATAGAGTTAGAGAGAGGTAAAGAATAAGGAACAGGTACACTGGAATCGTTTACAGAAGAGTTGGCAGATATATGAGAGCCAAAGAGAGCGGCTTTGTCAATGGGAGAGCAAGCTATAGAACCATCAATATGAATGAGAGGGAGAAAGCTTGAGTTACAGAGGTTTTTGGAGAGGTTTTTTCCTAAGGACCAAAAATATTTATTGGTGGAAAAGGAGTTACGGTCATCAACTTTCCTTCTTATAAAGGAACCTTTTAGACCTTCGAATCTGAGTATTACAGTAA
This sequence comes from Halocaridina rubra, assembly GCA_037179515.1. Lineage (NCBI taxonomy): Eukaryota > Metazoa > Arthropoda > Malacostraca > Decapoda > Atyidae > Halocaridina > Halocaridina rubra. Next base: position 34,247 of record JAXCGZ010009881.1, read on the forward strand.
TCCCTAGCTGTAATAAAAGTAGAGCAAGTTAAATTAAGCCACTCATCTTCCTTGACCTAGCTCCACATCCAATGCCAGTAAAGGTCTATCTATAAAAGCCTCTACAGTAACCTCTCTTTAAGCAATCGTTTTAGGAATGCAACCACCCGAACTTTATCTGTTGTACCTAATTCATTGAACTTTTTTAATACCCGGCATCTCCCTGAACATTCTTATACTGACATCTCAAAATTCTACCAAGGATTAATACATTGTAAGGACTTTAATTTTTATATTGATCAATTGAAATTCCGAGTTCAGTACTCATAAGAGCTTTTATTAACATTTACAATCAAATCTTGGTCTGCCTTGATGTGTATCTTTGCATCAAAACCCTACTCAGTGCCCTCAATAGCTTGTCTTCTACTTCTTAGTGGGGTCACACTTAAGGAACTTATTGTATTGGGATTCTAAGCTCACTAAAACACATCACAATTTCTTACAGACTATACAGAAAATAATCAGAAGCTGACCAGCTACAACACCTGCAAACCAATTACAACAAGATACCAAGATCCTCAAAGTCAAACACCATTTGGACATAAGAGGCTCCCTGCAGCCTTTACGAACCAATTCCACCCACTAAACTACATGCCAGAACACCAACGCACACCAAAGAACATTAAAACCACCTAACACATGATATCACACAAAATGCTAACTCAGTTCATAGGTTTAAGGACAAATATGATACGAATTATTGAGTATAGAAATGGAACTGACCAAAAGATGGGAAGTTACGAGTGTAGGACTGATTTCCTGTAAGCACAATTAGAAAATTACAAATACTGTCATCTCTTCCCCACCCAGTCCACCTTAAACCAGCCTCCACACAGATCCATGCCCAGTTAACTCACCATTTCATCTAGTCACTCACTGACAACACAAACCTGCATGCACAATCTCCAGACATCCATCCTCTCAAAGCCTTCCTCTCCCGTGAAGACACAGTACCTGGCCAGGCTGTGATGTGGGAATTATCCAGCCCTTCTGAATATCAGAAAAGGCTGGACAACTCCATCAATGATGACTGTCCAGGACGTAACAAGTTCTGCATACAGCCAAACACATAATTGAAGACTGCACTACTCACAACCACTTATTCCAAAAACACGACACACACTCAATAAAAACCCTGTGGGAAGCCTGGTATTGGTAGTGGCTTTCCTTAGGGATTCAAAGCTTTTCAGCCAGTCAGCCTTGGGAATGACAAGAGCAACAACAACAACTGTATTGTGAAAGATTAGTCACAGAACAAAATCAAATGTGAAAATACAGTAACCTGAAACCTGATACATGCAAGTTGCTTATGTTGCTATAACTTAGCACAGCAGCAATATCCTAAAGACAACTTCTACTTGCAGTGTCTGGCCGCAAAACAGGTACTAATGGAAGAAAGCAAGAAGATATCTAGCAGGATAGTGGCGATACTGAAAATATCCTATATGCAAACTGCAATAGTTCCCTTCTGGAAGTAATCCAGCACCCTTACTGGTATGAGTAGAAAACTAGGGCAAAAATGTATGATGGATCTTCAAAAACTTGTAGCAACATTACAATATCCATAACCAAGTTATCACTGTAAATATTTAGGAAATGCCTTTAAATATGGAAATAGGAACAAAATCACAGATTTCTTAAGTAATTAGCTAATACTGAGGATATCATTTTGTTACACCAGATGATGACAAAAGAGCAAAAATGACAATAACTTCCTAACTCCTTAAGTTCGAGGAAAAGATAGAGTTCATAACAAATTGTATTACAAAGAGCTTCTTTCAAGAGGCACGATAAGAAATACCATAAAAACATGATAATTAAGCCCATAAGCTCTAACACCCCATAAAGGGTGAGCACCTATATTAGGAGAGAGAAATTTTCCATGATGGGGGGCCAATCTTGGCAAGAAATGAAAGACCAGACATTACAGTTTTCCGAGAGTGTTATAAAAGTAATGAAAGTCTCACCATCAAGGGGTGTATAATTCTCTTATCGCATTCAAGGCTGAAACATAATGCAAACAATAACAAACTATTTTTTTTCATTAGATTATAAAACTGGATAAGAGAATTCTTCATAATAGCAATGTAATGTAATCGGTTTTACGTCTCGAACTCCCTTTTCTACTGAGGGCTAGGATAGTGCCTTCTTGCAAAGACTAGTTTTGGCAGGTGTGATCGTTACCATGAGTGCATGCCTTGCTAACCACAGACCGTGGTAGACTGCCTCAAAGTCGCTTTGCCACGGTGACCACGCATAATTACAATGTAATGCCAACTCAAAATAACATTGAATGGTAAGTTGTTATTAAAGCCTATATTTTGTACATCTTTCCAAACTTTCTGGAGAATATGCCACGCATAAAAGTGGAGAAGTGGGTCTTTATTCTCTAATGAATGTCTTTCATTCATCTTTTTAAGAAATGACATGCTGGGGACATGGAGAGCAAACAAGGAAATAATGAAAAAATACAGGAAACTAAAACTAGTCTAACTAAATATGACAACAAAATCCCTCCTCATCTGAATCAAGAAAAATTAGAAAAAAATCTTCAAAGGGGCTAAATAGGTTCCAATCTGTTGCATTTGCGGAGAAAGGTTATCCTTAAAGTCTTTAAAGACATTACTGAAGTGAGACTGAAATTTTTACCGATACACAAGTGGTATACCTGTAGACATGGTATACAAAAGACCAGGAAGATTAAAGATTTTCCACCTGGACAACACTCAACTAAATAAAACTCATTTGTTCAAGAAAGTGTTGTTAGCCAAGACACTGTAAAACCTATTTGTTGTGCAAATATGAAATGCTTACATCTGTCAAACGTAAATATGCTGGAAGAGTAAGTGGCTTAACATTCCAATACCCTCAAGTAGTGAACGGAAGAGGTACTTTCCAAGAAAATCTTGCAGGGAAGTCTCCCCTCACAAAGAAGAGGGTTCAAAACAGAAAATACTTCATACTACATTACAGAAAGGGATATAACGGCCATTATCGATAACTACTGCATATATGCTCTGGAGTAAAATAGTAAGTGCATAAGGCAATTAAAAAATACTACATATCTTAACATTTGATTACAGTATGCTCTCAACTATTGTCACTGCATTGCTTTTTGAAGTCTCTTCAGTATACAATAATTCTATTGTGCTGTAAAAAAGATAATGTGTCTAGCTCTGAATAAAAGGAAGACAGTGTCCTAAACTATATATGTTTCACAAAATAGCATAGTCTGTAACGCTAAGAAATAACTAAGAAGCATGAATAATACACTTAACTTACAGGTGATTTTGAGAAAATCATCCAATATCGGCCTAACTGCACCACCATTATGCACAGATGGATCGGCAAATCCATTACTTTCACTGACCCTAGAGAACACACAAAATCCCCCCTCCACCAACATAACATGACCACAGAAATTCAATCAACACTTCAGAGACATTTCAGTCACAAATACATACATCTCCCCTCAAACCTCCTCCACAATTCATAACTACATACCACTGTTACAGTATGTCACCATTCCAAACGACATCCAAGGTGGTGAGCTCAATGCTAAGATAACTGCCTGGTGAAAACATAATCAAACAATCTTTTCATCCTAAATAATATTCATCAACACATAAACCTCTCCAAGCAGACTCCATATCTTCATTTTCAAACATCACAACATCATGGCAGGTGGTGATTACCTGTACTATGGATGAACGACAAGAAAGCCTGGACGACTAATCCCATCTCCACTTCCAGGTTGATTAACTTCCAAACACAGATGCTACACCAAGTCTAACATACACTATTTTTCATGGCAAATACATCATCACATCTAAGAGACCAGACCTCTTCAAAGTAAAGTAGTACATTATTCCAGTCAACACAACATCTAAACTTCAGCCACTGGACAAGGAACTTATCAAATGCAAAAAACAAAACCACTAATGAAAACGACTGCTTTTACCTTAGAGCCACAAGTATACCTGTGTATGATGCCATCAGTTGGATATCTCTATCACAAAAGTGTGTTACTAAGGGGCCTGTTTAAAAGTTCTTCGAAAAACGGTAATTTATAAATTATGTAGACATGGACTGCACAACAGACAAATTCTCAAGACTGAATTTAGACTGAAAATATGCTGAACCTGGCTGCATACTCTTTGTCACTGGATAATTCTATGCCTGCAGATGAGTTTGTGAACTGGGATAGTTATACACCAGCTTCTGAGGAGCTTGCAGAAAACTGGGAGGATGCACACAATCAAACCAGATAATGCAACAGAAAGATCTGATAACTCCGACAGTGAGCAGAATGAGTCACACACCATATACTATCTGGCACAGTATGAACAGTTTGGCTTGGACAAGTCCTTGCCATAAAGCTAGCTGGAAGGTATACAAAAGGCTTAAGGCAGTCTACAATGAAACTGACAATAGACTCATTTCTCATGTAAACCATCATATTCCACAACCAAGGGCTAATTTTTCTGTACTCTATGTAAACACATTTATTGTTATTCGACATATGTAATTTTACCTGATCTTGTATGTAGGGCATTTTTCATAAGAAGACCGTAGTGTAGTAAATAATAAATGGATTTTCGCAACAAAATATATCTAAATTTACTGCCTAATCTTGACACCCATCTAATCAGGACACTTTCCTCCACTTCTGCATTAGAAACTTATTACCGTAATAATATCCCTACCACCACCAACAACAGCAGCAACAGAAACTGTAATAATAATAATAATAATAATAATAATAATAATAATAATAATAATAATAATAATAATAATAATAATAATAATAATAATAATAATAATAATAATAATAATAATAATAATAATAATAATAATAATAATAACTATTAAAGAAAAATATAAAAAAGTAAAAATAAGAATAAAATAATAAAAAAATAAAACTAATACAAATACAAATAATAATAATAATAATAATAATAATAATAATAATAATAATAATAATTATAATAATAATAATAATAATAGGTACCAGATGTTATAATAAAAAATTACAATAATAAAAATATTAAAATAGTAATTCATTATAAAATTAATAAATACTACTACTACTACTAATAATAATAATAACAATAACAATGGGTATCAGATATCTCTTTGGTGTTTAATCTGGGATTGAGGCAAAAGAACGGTTAACCTAACCTAACCTAGGATGAATATTTTAGTTTAACTTGCCTTTTACCTAAATCCCAGATATGGCACCTAAAAATAGTGACAGGTGTTTATTGTGAGACTGAATCCCGACTATTTCAAAGTAACAACTTAACACTCTTTAAGGTGAATATCCGACAATTTCAGAGAGTAATGCAGTATACTGTGCTCACGAACTTTTTTGCCCTGTAACAGAGTCCTTCCAAATCTTCGGCACAACAATTCATTTATTAGCAGAAACAATTGATTATGGAAATTCGTCCTTCTTGGTAAGCTCTGTGGATTGGTGCCTATTACCCACATAATCCCAAATTTGACTCCCCAAGGTTTTCTGTACTAAATCTATCCACAAAAATTTCTTGGTGATATGAAAATTATAGTAGTAGTGTTAATCGTGTTTAGTTCTGTGAATACGCCATTAGATGTTTAAGGTCAACAGTGGAATAGTATCCGGATGCGCTCGAGCTTCAGTGAGGGTAAAAATGCGTCTTTAAGCAGTTCTCGTAAATAAAACAAAAATCATCCTACTGAAGTTGTCGCCTGAATGCCAACAGGGTTCGTATGTGCATACAAAGTGACTGAAAGTCACTTTCTCATATACACAATTAATTTTCAGTTTCTAAGAAAAAATCTTACCAGTGTATGAAGTCTGAATTTTATATTATGCATATTGGTTGAAGCAATAACTCGAAAAATGCACAAAAACGCCATATAAAATATATGTACCTAATTGTACTTATAGGAGAGAGCTCTATGCTCCTAACTTCCAACCCCAAGTTCCTCTCTCTCTCTCTCTCTCTCTCTCTCTCTCTCTCTCTCTCTCTCTCCTCTCTCTCTCTCTCTCTCTCTCTCTCCTCTCTCTCTCTCTCTTCTTGTTCACCATTATTTATCATAACTTTTCTTAAATATATGAATGCAAAAAATGTCAGTATATTCGCTGAGTTCCAGTTATCAAGTATTCTCACGCTAAAATAGTATTTCCTTACCCCCTGCAATGAAGATTTATTTACAAAGCTTCAAACTATGCCATCTAGCTCTGGAGCCACCCATATCCAAATATCGCCCTGTATCATCTCTAAGCAAACCACGTAGGAAAAAAAACTGTTACCATGTGTTTTAAATGGTGGTAAGTATCACTCCTTCAGCCTTTCTTCGTAACCGGAATGTGTGTGCTAAAAATAGGAAGCAGACTATCAAGCCTGTTTTTCTGTTAGACTTGTCGGACGTGAATATTTGTTTTTAACGCAAGTTTCTGTAATATTACACGATTATCTACCAGTTTTCATTTTATCTATTAATTCAAAAATCATGCTAATGTGTATTTCATCTGAAAAAGAATGAACACCTCAATAAATAATTATTAGTCACACCTGAAAGTAGGAAGGAATATGCTAACCGATGGATGAATAACACACGAACAATCGCTTATAATTCTACCATCACCTGACTCAAAAATGATTAGGGGAATCTCCAGGCTATTATTATTATGTGACACAGGCGCAACATGAAGTAGGAAGGAATGTGTTTTGCCTTTACTATTTACCCTTACTACTGTTCGTTCGTTCCGGTTTTACGTCACGGACTCCCTTTTCTACCAAGGGCTAGGACGGTTGCCCTCTTGCGAAGGACTTGTTTTGGCAGATGTAATCCTTACCCTGAGTGCATGCTTTTGCTAACCTCAGACCGTGACGGGGCGCGAAGCCTCGTCAGGTCGAGGGTTTGCGCCCCGTCACGGTCTGAGGTTAGCAAGGGCATGCACTCAGGGTAAGGATTACATCTGCCGAAACAAGTCTTTCGCAAGAAGGCAACCGTGCTAGCCCTTGGTAGAAAAGGGGGTCCGTGACGTAAAACCGGAACGAACGAACATTTACCCTTACTACTATATATGCAGTAGAGTAGGTATAGCAAATTCTAATTAAAACCTGAGGCGTCGCCAATGAGTCCCGACTAGCATGTATATACTGTATATACAGGGCAATGACACTTCTCGAAAAAATTGTAGTTAACAAAATGTCTATCAATAATTAACCAAAGTGTTTAGGCATGGTAGTTAAAAAAGTCAGGTTAATATTTCTAGTGATACCTGGCACCACAGCAACCTGAAGACCAGGTAAAGTATAAAAGAGAACGCGTACAAAAGTTACACCAGTTGTGTGGTGTCAGCACAAGGAAAAATGGCAGTGCACCGAGTAGTCGTCTTCCTTGCTGGTGAGTTTAAGACTTTCACATTCACCAGACACGCCCCCTCCCCCTCACCTTTTCTTTCACTAGCCTATGTTACGGTAACAGCGGTCAGAATAAAAAAAAAATCTTTATAACTGGTTACAACCGGACAATTAAGTAACAGGGGTACGCCAGAAAGACGATCATATTAAATTATGAAAAGTATGATATTATAAGCAGTAAGTACAGTTCTATAAAATTATAGAAATATATTATATATTTTCTTCCAATATTGATATATTTATTTCTTAAATGATAATTAACTTTGATATAATAAATACCGTTCATGTCATCTGACACAAATTACATTGAAATAATAATAATAATAATAATAATAATAATAATAATAATAATAATAATAATAATAATAATAATAATAATAATAATAATAATAATATGTGATCAAATACTTTCAAACTATAACAAATAAAGGAAATAATCAATCATCATAACGGACGATACAAAATTATTCATTGGAACTATTTAAGAGTGTGATACCCTTGTCTGACGGGTGCTGCATTGGTTATTAAGATCAGCTCTATTGCTAGGCAGCAGAATTCGCCAAAAATGTATATCAGGTTATAAATCGATGTGCAATATTAGTAACAATGGAGAATATATATATATATATATATATATATATATATATATATATATATACATATATATATATATATATATATATATATATATATATATATATATATATATATATATATATATATATATATATATATATATATATATATCATTCTATTTGGAAATCAAACTGGCTTAAATAAAAAAGCTTAAATTGTACAAA
>JAXCGZ010009881.1:45000-50000 GCA_037179515.1 Halocaridina rubra
TTAAAGGGTAATTTTACTCCGCACGAATAAAAGAGATTACACTGCATCCATAATCGCACATCAAGCTGGTTTTGCTCTAAACGAAATAAAACAACGCATGACATCAAGAAAAATGGTTGTATCCCTATATCAATTATACATCCAAGCCTGACTTCACTTGATGGAAAATAAGTACTGAAAAAAAATATATATATATATATATATATATATATATATATATATATATATATATATATATATATATATATATATATATATATATATATGTATATGTATGAATATATATATGTATATATATATATATATATATATATATATATATATATATATATATATATATATATATATATATATATATATATATAGTGTGTGTGTGTGTGTGTGTGTGTGTGTGTGTGTGTGTGTGTGTGTAAGGAAAAGTTTGTATCCCTAAAGCCGCTTTCACACTAAATTGGCAGGTTGCATGTGACTCACCAGTTGAAAAACATCCGGAAATATATGAAACCTCTCACACAGATGTGGCACATGGGACGTGTCACGCCAATTCTGTGTGAAAGGTTTCATATATTTCCGCGTGTTCGTTTTCAACTGGTTGTGCCAAGCGGCATGCCACGTGACGTGCCACTTGGGTGTGAAAGCGACCTAACTTCAATGGTACATCAAACTCTGATTTTGCTCGGTAAAAATAGAGGCTACTGAAAAAAAAAAAAAAAAAAAAAACTTATCCATACATCGAATGTGTATCTAAGATCAATTTTACTCTGTACTAATAAAATCTATTGATGACATAAGAAGGGAGATTGTAGACCTAAAATCATTCATACACCAGTCTAATTTCAGCTAAGTATAAATAAATAAAAATACAGCCAATGTATTGGACACATTTCCTATCCCAAAATTCCTCGACATTTTAGAATAAGAACAGAAAAACCTGGAAAAAATATGAAAATTTCCTTACGACATACATACCAGGAAGTAGAAGAGCCTTTCATACGTCTGTTTTCACTGCTATCGGCTGTTCTAACTGAGCACTCACAGATGACAAGAAGCAAAAGCTGAAAAATAAACAAAATATATAAATATATATAAATATAATATCAAAACAATATTTGTACAGGATAAAATTGTATTAATTATAAAAAAGAATAAATAATATAAACACTGCGATTGCATTAAATAAAAAAAATAGATAAGCATTGCGATTGCATTAAGACTACTTATAGTAGTAGACTGGCCCATGGCATCACCCGCCCGTTACGATACTACAACTGAGGGGGTTTTGAACTTAAACAGGACAGTCAAGGACAGCTTGAAGCGAAGTCTTCCTTCAATTACTGTTCCTCTCCTATGCCTACATCTACACCGATTATTCTGGTGCATTCGTCACTCATATCTTACTATCTTTTAATATCTGACTAGTCACAACACTTCCCAATTCCAATTACTTTTTTGTTTGTCCAATTTTTTATTTGGTGCCAGGGCCTGATGAAGACAATTCTCATTGCCCGTCCCGGCGTCACACATAAAAAGAAAATGCCCTGTGTCCTCGAAAATGATACATACGAGTATATATATATATATATATGAATCATTTTTCACCCCGACCGGGACTCGAACCTAGGACTTATGATTACTAAGTCAAGGCGCTACCACTACACCACAGAAGGTTATAAAAGGAATCCAACCTTATAGCTTATATCTGCTATACTTAGGAATGAACGCATTCTAACTGAATGCCACTATGTTCATATTACAGATTCCCCAACCTCACTCGTGGCTTCATTTTAGCATTTAATTCAATTCCCAATCTCATTCGGGCCATGAAATAATCAGATAAGCACATTACATATGTGAGAACATGAATCATTTTTCACCCCGACCGGGACTCGAACCTAGGACTTATGATTACTAAGTCAAGGCGCTACCACTACACCACAGAAGGTTATAAAAGGAATCCAACCTTATAGCTTATATCTGCTATACTTAGGAATGAACGCATTCTAACTGAATGCCACTATGTTCATATTACAGATTCCCCAACCTCACTCGTGGCTTCATTTTAGCATTTAATTCAATTCCCAATCTCATTCGGGCCATGAAATAATCAGATAAGCACATTACATATGTGAGAACATGAATCATTTTTCACCCCGACCGGGACTCGAACCTAGGACTTATGATTACTAAGTCAAGGCGCTACCACTACACCACAGAAGGTTATAAAAGGAATCCAACCTTATAGCTTATATCTGCTATACTTAGGAATGAACGCATTCTAACTGAATGCCACTATGTTCATATTACAGATTCCCCAACCTCACTCGTGGCTTCATTTTAGCATTTAATTCAATTCCCAATCTCATTCGGGCCATGAAATAATCAGATAAGCACATTACATATGTGAGAACATGAATCATTTTTCACCCCGACCGGGACTCGAACCTAGGACTTATGATTACTAAGTCAAGGCGCTACCACTACACCACAGAAGGTTATAAAAGGAATCCAACCTTATAGCTTATATCTGCTATACTTAGGAATGAACGCATTCTAACTGAATGCCACTATGTTCATATTACAGATTCCCCAACCTCACTCGTGGCTTCATTTTAGCATTTAATTCAATTCCCAATCTCATTCGGGCCATGAAATAATCAGATAAGCACATTACATATGTGAGAACATGAATCATTTTTCACCCCGACCGGGACTCGAACCTAGGACTTATGATTACTAAGTCAAGGCGCTACCACTACACCACAGAAGGTTATAAAAGGAATCCAACCTTATAGCTTATATCTGCTATACTTAGGAATGAACGCATTCTAACTGAATGCCACTATGTTCATATTACAGATTCCCCAACCTCACTCGTGGCTTCATTTTAGCATTTAATTCAATTCCCAATCTCATTCGGGCCATGAAATAATCAGATAAGCACATTACATATGTGAGAACATGAATCATTTTTCACCCCGACCGGGACTCGAACCTAGGACTTATGATTACTAAGTCAAGGCGCTACCACTACACCACAGAAGGTTATAAAAGGAATCCAACCTTATAGCTTATATCTGCTATACTTAGGAATGAACGCATTCTAACTGAATGCCACTATGTTCATATTACAGATTCCCCAACCTCACTCGTGGCTTCATTTTAGCATTTAATTCAATTCCCAATCTCATTCGGGCCATGAAATTATTTCATGGCCCGAATGAGATTGGGAATTGAATTAAATGCTAAAATGAAGCCACGAGTGAGGTTGGGGAATCTGTAATATGAACATAGTGGCATTCAGTTAGAATGCGTTCATTCCTAAGTATAGCAGATATAAGCTATAAGGTTGGATTCCTTTTATAACCTTCTGTGGTGTAGTGGTAGCGCCTTGACTTAGTAATCATAAGTCCTAGGTTCGAGTCCCGGTCGGGGTGAAAAATGATTCATGTTCTCACATATGTAATGTGCTTATCTGATTATTTCATGGCCCGAATGAGATTGGGAATTGAATTAAATGCTAAAATGAAGCCACGAGTGAGGTTGGGGAATCTGTAATATGAACATAGTGGCATTCAGTTAGAATGCGTTCATTCCTAAGTATAGCAGATATAAGCTATAAGGTTGGATTCCTTTTATAACCTTCTGTGGTGTAGTGGTAGCGCCTTGACTTAGTAATCATAAGTCCTAGGTTCGAGTCCCGGTCGGGGTGAAAAATGATTCATGTTCTCACATATGTAATGTGCTTATCTGATTATTTCATGGCCCGAATGAGATTGGGAATTGAATTAAATGCTAAAATGAAGCCACGAGTGAGGTTGGGGAATCTGTAATATGAACATAGTGGCATTCAGTTAGAATGCGTTCATTCCTAAGTATAGCAGATATAAGCTATAAGGTTGGATTCCTTTTATAACCTTCTGTGGTGTAGTGGTAGCGCCTTGACTTAGTAATCATAAGTCCTAGGTTCGAGTCCCGGTCGGGGTGAAAAATGATTCATGTTCTCACATATGTAATGTGCTTATCTGATTATTTCATGGCCCGAATGAGATTGGGAATTGAATTAAATGCTAAAATGAAGCCACGAGTGAGGTTGGGGAATCTGTAATATGAACATAGTGGCATTCAGTTAGAATGCGTTCATTCCTAAGTATAGCAGATATAAGCTATAAGGTTGGATTCCTTTTATAACCTTCTGTGGTGTAGTGGTAGCGCCTTGACTTAGTAATCATAAGTCCTAGGTTCGAGTCCCGGTCGGGGTGAAAAATGATTCATGTTCTCACATATGTAATGTGCTTATCTGATATATATATATATATATATATATATATAATATATATATATATATATATATATATATATATATATATATATATATATAATATAATATATATATATATATATATATATATATATATATATATATATATATATATAATGCTATCTCAATCCATAGTTTTAAGGACAGGTATGATAAGTATGACCAAGTATAAAATGGAACCGATCAGGAGACGGGAAGATACGAGCTTTGGGCTCTTTCCCGTAAACACAATTAGGTAAATAAATAAATTTATTTATATATATATATATATATATATATATATATATATATATATATATATATTATATATATAAAACACACACACACACACACACATATATACATATATATATATATATATATATATATATATATATATATATATATATATATATATATATATATATATATATATATATATATATATATATATATGCACACACACACGAGTATATGATAAACCGAAATAATGTTAAAATCTGGCTTCTGCTCTAACAAGCTCCACCTACTCCGTTCACTAATCCTCGTGTGATATATTCATATTATCTGATCTTATATTTTTATTTTATATAAGTTTTTTTTTAAATCGCGTTAAGATATATGGAAAAGAGAGATTGTGTGGCAACTGTACCCTTTACTACCATATTAAGCGTACAGTGCAAACGCATTGCAGAGAATTACA
>JAXCGZ010009881.1:62500-67752 GCA_037179515.1 Halocaridina rubra
GAGTTTTACTGTTGTACAAAGGTATCTAAATATGCATATATGCCGATTCACGCTCACTTTGCATACAAAAGTCAGAGTGCCAGAAGCTTTCACTGGGGTATAAGAGGTCTCTGAAAACAATTATAGACAGTACGGACAAAGAAAACTGTATAAGTCGACTAAAGAGGAAAACTATCACAAACAATTTAACAACTTTATAAACTCTGTCTAAGGGGACTTGAAAAATATTTCCTGATAATTTATAAACAAAGAAGTTACCAGACGATTTAAAAACGAGAAAGTTTCCAGACAATATAAAAACAAAATAAGTCTGCATATGAAGACTATAAAAGATAATTACAATTCAAAACTTGAAAAAAATATTTTTTTTAGGGAATTTAATTGCATCAGGTACTTAGACCTTGTGTGCAGCACTAATTACACTTATTAATAAAATAAACTATATAAATAAATCCCCCTGAGGGAGGGGGGCTAGAATCTACCTCCATGTTCCCCTGGGTGTCGTAAGAGTCGACTAAATGGGGCGGAGCGAGGGGAATGGGATTCCCCTACTCAAGTATGTACAATATATAATATAAATAAAGTAATTAATGTATGCTACTGGAAAGTCATTCCTATAACATTAAATCAAATTCCAATGTGAAATAACCCAATGAAAAGACATAAGTGTCAGTTTTGCTACTGAAAAAATAACCTATACTGAAAATACATATGTGTCAGTTTTGCTACTGAAATAATAACCTATACTGAAAATACATAAGTGTCAGTTTCGCTACTGAAAAAATAACCTATACTGAAAATACATAAGTGTCAGTTTTGCTATTGAAAAAATAACCTATACTGAAAATACATAAGTGTCAGTTTTGCTACTGAAGAAATAACCTACTGGAAAGACATAAGTGTCAGTTTTGAAGGGGAAAAAATAATATATATATATATATATATATATATATATATATATATATATATATATATATATATATATATATATATATATATATATATATATATTCGTAGATACACGCTCAACTTGAGAGCACTACACTAGTCGCACTGGTGTGATATGCTGAATACATTTCCAAGAAAACAAATCTGTACTAATTCACTAGAGACGTGCTGGGCCAAGACCCCTAGTTGAGCTGGGTTGCTCCCCCAGTAAGAATATTATACTCTCAATGCTGTGTGTAAGTACTGACAATGTTGATAGAAGAACACACTCTCTTATAATGCGGTTTTGGACTTGGTTTATGAATGTGGTAACAATAATCCTATGATTAACGATGTTAATGATGAATATAATCATAATAAAAAGGTTCAAATCAAAATTAGGAATGCTTTCATTTGTGGGCAAGATTGTCATCCCTGTGGTCGATAGGGTACGCGCACACACTCACTAACACTCAGAGCCCTTCAATTAATAAATCTGTCTAATTTTAGATGCACTAATGAACAAGTAATCAGTTAACTGTCGTAATGTACTAATGAAGATATTTTTGAGAGCTAAACTTGAATCAGGAAAAGATAAAACCCACGAGCTGTCCAGAATATAATAACAAGATAAACACATAAATGGTCATCCATTAGTTTCTCTTTCTTTATGTCTCTTCCTCCTGCAAGTCCTTGGCAGCTGTTAGATTTTCCTCGTGTGTGATTTTTCTCATTTTTTCTTTAATTTTTGTTCTATACGAAAAACAAATGGATACAGTGTTATTTTTCTCAATGCTCTCACCATTGTATTGCAATTCTATCTTTTCTTTATCATTTAACTATTGGAAATTCAAGGCTCGAAAATGTCAGAGAGAGAGAGAGAGAGAGAGAGAGAGAGAGAGAGAGAGAGAGAGAGAGAGAGAGAGAGAGAGAGAGATGAATATAAAACACGGGAAAAATACAAGTTCACTGCGGCACGAGGATGAATGAAAAGTAATTATGAGACGAAGAAGAGACAGCAGAGGCGGGTTTTTCTTGCCTCACAGGCAAAACAACTTACAGAAATTGGGAAGTCATCAGCTGTCGCTCTCTAACGAGTAAATTCTCACTCGTTTAGAAAGTGGGAATATAGCTACTTTTGCTACGATTTAACTTTAATGTGGACAAGTCATTTTCCTTACATGAAATCATTATAGCAATGTAGCCCTGGGCTCTCTATTTTCCCTAATGTAGAAAGGTAGTGTCTCCTTACATAAAATCGCGTTAATATAGGCCTAAGTTATTTATAGGCCTATATATTCGGTATATACAAGCTTGTTGCTGCAAAGTTGGTATTCACTATTTCTTGTTTTTCATTTGGATTAAATGGAATACAAAAGTATATAACGAAGTTGATAAAGAGATTAGTATTAAAATAAAAAAAATACATAAATTTCAATGTCAGCCTAGGTGGGTATTAGATATTCTCCAATGAGCAAAAATATATATATATATATATATATATATATATATATATATATATATATATATATATATATATATATATATATATATATATATATATATATATTTAAAGATTAATTATAAGGAGCGTCTCATCAGAATAATATAAAACACCGTAGTTTATATCTATTGACCTAACTACCTTTAATCAAAATGCCCAAAAGAACACAAACAGAAAAGGAAAGATAAATAAATAAATATATAAAAAAGTTATTTCTGCATCACATTAAGTACTGTCTTTGCAGTTGATTGATATTTTTCAGGGAAAGTGAAATAATAGTGAAGGGTAGATCTGTGTTCCTTAAATACATCTAAAATTTATCTGCAGCTCGAAAGATAATTGTATTATATGTTAAGTCAGGAGAACTAGCATTGCTCTAAGTTAGTTTAATTACATGTCTACTTATAAGTTACTATTAATGTTGAATAACCATTGTACAAAATGGAAATAAATGTTTTTGTTTGTTTGTTTGTTTTGTTTGTTTGTTCTATTTTCTTGATATTAAAGGTCTATACAACGACTATTTAATTTTCAACCTCCTTATAGGAATTAAATTCGCAATATCAACACTGTCCAATACTTCATATTACTGAAAATTAATAAATATCTAACCTCGCTTGATTATGGGCAATGGGACCAAATAAATAGGAAATATACCACGTGTTGATGTTTATAGATTGCTGAAGGAGTAAAAAAAAAACTATATAATTACTTTGTACGTTATTCATTTATTGGCTTTAAAACTTATTTGAGAAACTGAGTTCAAAGACTGTTCAAAACAAACCCACACAAAATATATATCTCAAAACACCTGACTGACAGGTTTATTAAGAGATGAATATGGCTTATCAACAGCTTGTCTGCATGATAGGCTATTTGCACTATTTCGAATGAATGAACTGATACCCTTATTTAGTGGTTGGTTTCTTGGCTTGGTGGGCCAAAGCAAGACAGCTTTGGAATTTTTATCCAGAGTACATTTTACTTGAATGTGCTTCATCATTGTCAGTATCAACATGGTATGTTTTACTGGTTAAACAAATGTGGTTTCTGCATAATTTACCCAATTACACATAATAAGTTATTGTCCAATAAAATGCTGAACTTGTTCTAAATAATTATTCGATGTTCAAAGATCCAGATTTATCTGTTAAACGGTCTTGTTTGATTATTTGACCGCAAGTCTGTACTAGCAAAATCTGTAAAAGCTTTTGAACACGTAACAATAACACATGAACAAGAGAAGGAGCAAATATGATCACAGAAAGTGAAATGGTTGTCTGCCACTACTGCCCACCCACTAACCTACCTCTCGGGAAGATGAAAGAGAAAGTGTTCTTGGTACACTTCTCCCCCTAAGAATCCCTCCCTACGAATGGCCAAACCCTCGCACCCTTTTACCTGAGCTGGCAGTCATGGTTCATTAGCTCTCCTTATACTATTTCATCCACACTGCCATCCGGTTTTAGTGTCACGGTTGTTTTAGTAATTATTTTATGAATGTTCAGAGAAGAACCGTACCTGTTATACATGCGTTTATACAAAGTACCATAATCTAAAATTCGGGGAAAAGCGTTGACGGACCCACGTTCAAGCCTAAAATTCCAAACTTCAGTTAGTGTCCACCCCAAAATGGGAATTTGTAATGACACATTAAATGTAATAATTATAGTCTGAAATGCAATACGGCTCGTAATAATAATAATAATAATAATAATAATAATAATAATAATAATAATAAAATCTTCCTCAGGCCTTATTCCCTTCACAACCATACTACGTTTTTCATCTCTTGTTTTCGAATAGTAGAGAAAGTGACTTGGACAGTCATTCTGTAACTTTTTCCTCCCTCTCTCTCTCTCATAGATGCCAGACTTGAAGCATTAGCCTGACATAGTTAAAATAGACGGTCGATATCGAAACCCAAAGTATATATATATATATATATATATATATATATATATATATATATATATATATATATATATATATATGTGTGTGTGTGTGTGTGTGTGTGTGTGTGTGTGTTTATACTCTTTAAATGTTCACCAGTAAAAATATGAAAGCATATGTTCTCCATAATAATTATGGCCACGAATTCAAGAAAATAACCATTTGTCGGTCCATTTTTAGCGACGTTTTCCGTTCACAAGTAGGCTATTGATTGGCTTAGAGATTGCCTTTCACAATGCTGATTATGTTAAAGATGATTAATAATAGTGTTTATATGTCTCACGACTGGGTAGGACTGCAGGTCCACCAGAGATTGTGCTAGGGCCCTGCTTTGTTTCCTGAATCGCTTTCTCTTTCCGGTTTGCATCGGAATAAAAAAAAAAAAAGTGATGTATAGTACGTACATATACACAAGAATGTGTGCGTGTGCATGTGCGTGAAATGGGGCGAATATACCCTCCTGCCCCCAGCATGTTCATCTGTAGCAACAAAATTGAGAGCTCCACTCCTGATAACTTCTCAGTGAGAAATTATGCATGGATGGAAGAATATTATTGCCAGAGCTGTTCGGACGAGGGATAGCGAATTATCAATGACCGCACGACAGAGAGAGAGAGAGAGAGAGAGAGAGAGAGAGACCCAAATCTTCCTTAGCATAGCTAAATTTACTATTAGGATCAATGTTCCTATAGCCTGTTTTCAGGACAGGCCTATCTAATATGACGTATCTACACAATTTTCTCTTTAAATAATGTTCGTCTTCCCATGGCTCCTTTTCCATATTTGGACTGACATTAAGCGCGCAAGTAGATATAAATAGACCTACCTTTCATATTAATTCACCAAGTCTATTCAGTAACGCACCTCG
>JAXCGZ010009882.1:0-67615 GCA_037179515.1 Halocaridina rubra
CGACTTCAATGATAATCTCCTTCTTCCTAATAATAAAATGGGGAAATTAATTCAATCCCTCCACTTAAATCAGCTTGTGAATAAAGCAACCCGTATCACCGCTAATTCCTCCAGCCTAATTGATCTTATAATTACCAATACACCTAGTTTTATAGTTCACCACGATGTCTTACCTTGTCCTGTAGGAGACCACGAGCTTCTAATAGCTACAGTTAATGTCAGGAAGGAAAAGAGACCGCCAATTGTTAAAACTTTCCGATCTCTTGAGAATTATTCTCAAAATTGTTTCTGCGACACTCTTCTTAATGAATACAACATTTTAAATTCAATACTAACTACAGATTGTGTAAATTATCAAGTTTCTACTTTTACTGATGTTTGTACGAGATGTTTAAATGAATGTGCCCCTCTTACAACCAAAGTCATGACACGCCCTCCTGCCCCGTGGATTGACTCTCAGTTAAAAGAGCAAATGAAAAGGAGAGATGACCTCCTAAGGCAATTTAAATCTGATAGACAAAACTCCGAGATGGAAAGAGCCTATAGAAGAGAAAGAAACCTTACTAAAACAATGTTGTCCGAAAAGAAGAAAAATCATTTCAGGGAAGAATTTTCCAAGTATAGGGGAAATATCAAAGGAACTTGGAATGTTATAAAAAGAATAATTCCTGCAAATAAGGAAATCTTAGAAAATTCTGACCTTCTCAGTGATAATGTGGAAAAGCGAGTGAATGATTTAAATAAGTATTTTGCTGAAATAGGTAAGTCCACATATGAAAAGTCCCAAGATAATAATGACTTGATTATTAATCAACCACATAATTGCCAGCCTCCAGCTGAAAGAAATATTATCAATAATTTTAGACCACACCCAATCGATTTAGTCACACTTATTCTTATCATAAAGAACCTCAAACCAACAAACTCTTGTGGTTCCGATGGGATACAACTTCGCTTCCTAATTGACTCATTGCCAGTTACAGTATTTTTCATTTTAGTCATTGTTAATACATCCATTGTTACAGGCATTTATCCTAACCTCTGGAAGCATCCCTATATCATCCCCGTTTTTAAGAGTGGAGATACTAATAATGTTGAAAATTATAGGCCAATCTCTCTTCTCAGCATTCTGTCTAAAATACTTGAGAAGGTAGTTGCCACCCAGTTAATAAATTTCCTTGAATCAAATTGTCTATTATGTGAAGAACAACACGGTTTTCGGCCTAAACTTTCGACCGAGACGGCCCTACTTAAAATTACTGATAAAATTTATAGTAATATTGAAAATAAGAAAATATCACTTTTATTATTGTTAGATTTGTCTAAAGCATTTGACAGTGTACACCATCAAATTCTAATGAGAAAACTTTCCAAAGTTCATGTTGACTCATTTTGGTTCGAAAATTATCTGAAAGATCGAATTCAATCAGTTCGAATGGGCTCGACTCTCTCTTCTTCTTTAGATATCAGTTTTGGCGTTCCTCAGGGTTCAATTTTGGGTCCTCTGCTTTTCCTAATATATGTTAATGATTTACCTCAATTTATAAGAGATTGCCTACTTGTTATGTATGCTGATGACACCCAGATTATGCTTACTGGTGACATTGATAGAATTCCTGAAATCTTAAAAAGGGCTGAAGATATATTAAACTGTGCCAAAAGTTATTTTAACAGTAATGGTCTTTTACTGAACGAAAATAAAACTAAATTCGTTATTTTTGGATCAAATCAATACCTGTCCCGCATTCCTGAGAACATCAGTATAAATTTCAACAATGTTTCACTCTTCCCATCTAATAAGGTTAAAAATCTAGGAGTTATTATGGACAGTACCATGACATTTAATTTTCATATCGATGAACTACATAAAAAAGTGAACGGGACCCTTATTTACTTGAACAGAGTCTATGAAAGATTCGAGCCTGATTGTAGGGTAATTGTAGTACAAACATTGATTTTAAGTATTCTCAACTACTGTCTGAGTGTTTGGGGTTCCACGACTAAGACCCAGATGTTACGAGTGAAAAGGCTCCAGAATTTTGCTGCAAGAGTTGCCATAGGGGGGGTGCATAAATATGATCACGTGACTCCCCTCTTTGAGAGATTGGGTTGGCTAAGGATGGACATGAAGTTCATATATAATATCTGTCTTCTAGTTTTTAAAATAAATCATGGAATATTACCGGAATGGCTCTTCTCATTGCCAACAGTTAATCAAGTGCGTATCAATAACGTCAACACCAGATATCAGAATTCTTTTTACGTGCCCAGAACTTCCACTGATATTGGGGCAAGAGCCTTAAATGTAATGGGCCCGAGACTTTGGAACTCTTTACCCGCAAACTTAAGAAGCTGCCAAACATTACCCTCACTTAAATCTCATCTTTTAAATCACCTACTTAATAAGTGATTTTAGTCTCATTATTATCCTCCCATTGGGTAAACGAAGTGTATGTATGCATATTTTAATGTGTAAATTTTTTGATTTTGTGCTTTGCAAATTTCATTAGTTTTATTTTGACATTTTACATTGTAATTTGTAATTAGATTAATTATCATGTGTAAATTTTGTGATTTTGTGCTTTGCAAATTTCATTAGTTTTATTTTGACATTTTACATTGCAATTTGTAATTAGATTAATTATCATGTAATAGCCATTTTTGATGGAATAAAGTTTTTGACTTTGACTTTGACTTTGACTCTCTCTCTCTCTCTCTCTCTCTCTCTCTCTCTCTCTCTCTCTCTCTCTCTCTCTCTCTCTCTCTCTCTCTCTCTCTCTCTCTCTCTCTCTCTCTCTCTCTCTCTCTCTCTCTCTCTCTCTCTCTCTCTTTTTTGGCATATAATTTGCATCTATTTTCTATCATGCTGTTTAGAACCAGTTACCACGTGGTGTGGATCCCACCCTTCCTATCTCTAATATTTGAGTTAAGAACTGGTAGGAAAAGGTGCTACCAAGTGGAAACTAGGCCTCAGACACCTGCATTAGAACCAGCACTGCACCTAGTCACACGCACATCATATGATCTGGGGCATTTACCTTATTGAAGGGTAAGCCAAATTCAAATATATTTGGTCATTGCATATACAGAAGGACCTTTCACCTCCACCTTCCTTTTGCATCTTGCAGCTTGTTCATGGTATAGGTGGTATAAGTCAAGTGTTATTTTCTAGTCTAGTCTCCTAGCTCAAGTCCTTAGTCCTTTCTAGGCAGAGTCATCAGGCATCACGGCTGCTATAGGCCTAGACTGTAGATGTAGCTCAGATGGAAGAATACCCCAAATCTTCAGAGGCTTTTTGGGCTAGCAGCTGTTTGTAAAATTACTTCGAGAATAAATGTCACAGCCATTCTCCCAAGACCCATGGTTAATTTAAGTCATACTCCATCAGCTATGCATATGCACGGATAAAATTAAGAAGTGTCCGTCTTAATATGGTGATGCAGCGGTGGGATGAATTCCAAAGACTGGTTAAGAATAAAGATAGAATACGCAGTTGGAGATAGTTTCCCAAGCAACTGTCATTGCAGGAGCATGCGAAAATGACTGCTATAAGTTCCATTATAAAAAGAATGAGAGTCTGCCACGTGGAAATCTGCAAGCAACAGGAAAAAGATGAGAATATTCCGCAGAGAGCCTCTATTAAAGTTGTGTTGCTTTATAATTAATCTGATAGGATTTTGGGAATTTTTTTTTCTGTAAAGTGTTTTGGAGCAAAAGCTGTTACTGCTTAATGAGTGCTAAATTTCGATGTCTGCATTCACAGGCTGAAGAATATTGTACGACTTCCAGAAGTCCTTGAAAATCAACTTCTTGTCCTTTTCAGTTGCACTGGGAGCCATAGCAATTGTCCATCAGAGGTAGTAGGCCTTTAAAGAGACAATGACCCCCTGAGCCCTTGGTTCAGGGGGTGGAAGGTAAATCACTTGAAATTAGGATGAAAATCATCCAAATGGGAAGGGTGAAAAGGGGCACTGTCCAGCAATAGCAATACCTTAAAGGGTAGACCCTTGGAGGCACAGTACATATTTACTTCAGGCACAAAATGGTTGCTGAACCAGTCCTCAAATATATGAAGGGTATCCAAGCCTTCTTGTTCGTCATCCAGCCAACTGGAAGTTCCCTTGGATTTTCTACCAAGTAAACCAAAAAGGGCTTCAGCTTACAATCTCTAGTAGCATTAGCCCACAAAAGCAAAGTCAGTCTATCCTTGCTGACTTTATGGTCTGGTGCTGTCTTCTCCTTTGCAATGTAAGTATGACTAGGCATACGCTTCGAGAACAAGCCAGACTCATCCACATTTAGTACTTGTTCAGCACAGTAACCCCCCTCCCTGATTATTTCTGCTAACACACTGGGAAACCTTCTTGCAGCTTCTTCATCACCACTAACAGCTTCGCATTGCACCCTTAGGTTATGCAAATTTTCACGAACTTTAAAATGATTAAAACCACTCCTACTGGCCACAAACACTTCACTTTCACTCCCTTCTCCCTTTTCTCTTTTCAAGGATTTGAACAATATTTCAGCCTTTTCTGTATTACCATAAGGCTTACTGGGATACGCCATCAATGCTGATCATTACACCAAAGCACTAGCAATCTATCCATCTCGATCATACGGCGACTACTCTGCTTACTAATCAGAGTGGACATCATAGGAGTAGAACATTTCACGTGTTCTTGGATGCGATCTTTGTCTTTGATGATCATCACCACAGTCGTACGGGCGAATGTGAGTGCGTGGCCAATGTTTGTAGTAGTTTCTACCTCTTCCATGTGTTTTATTGTTTCAACTTTAATTTCCATGGTGATGGCTTTTCTTTTCTTTGTAGTAATGCCATCAGAACTATCACCACTACGCTTGGGAGACATAATACTGTCAGTAACGAGCGAACACAAGTGAAACGAACGAGAGAGCAAATGAACATGAGGCACCATATGGCGGGCGAGAGTAAATTAAGCAGTGGTTCTTTTTCCTCTTCTAATGCTGCGTGACGCCATATGTTTGGTGTTTTTTTTGTGTGTTAAATTCATTATTTCCAAATAAATAAATAAAGCCAATAACTGGATATATACAAATACAACTGAGCTTCTAGCTGTGTATTTGTCTGCTGCGCTCGCAAACTGTCCAGCGTGTAAGGTTTGAATTTACCGCACAAGCTATGTAGGTCGAAAAATCAATTTATTGATAATTTATTAATTATTTATTGGCCTCTGACGTAACTTGGAATGATGTAAAACAAGGATCCCCTGTAAATATAACGCACTGTTAGTGTAACTAGTCTATATTGCATATTACAACAATTCTTGTACAAGTTTCTTTTTTTTTTTACCTTGTCAGAAACTGTACATTTAATTTTAAATTTTACTTAAATGGAATCAATAAAAGTAAAAAACCATAGTTAAGAAAACAACATATAAATACTTATACTGTTTTAGACCCCCGGCCACAGCTGGTTTAATCCATGAGAGATAGAGAGAGAAAAGTGTTATCACTTTGCAAGAACATACGGGACACGATGCTTTTCATTCAAATGCATGTATTTTAGGACTATAACTAAACAAAAAATTAAGAATTCTTGAATGTGTGAAAAGAAAAGTCTCGGACTATAAGCATTGCAAAAGAGGTGTCAAGCCACGAACATTCCAATACCAAGGCTTAACAGTCAACTTTTTTTTTTAACATACTGAGTAGGTACCGTATGTATTATAATATTTTGTGCTTTTTATAAGTGTTGTAGTGTTATAGTGATAATTACTCAAAATTTACGATAACCATGCCTTTTGGAGGAAAAAAAGAGAAGTATAAAAGGATATATTTAATTGTATCAAAAAATTTTGGATTGATCGAAAAAGATCATAAAATTCTCTCTCTCTCTCTCTCTCTCTCTCTCTCTCTCTCTCTCTCTCTCTCTCTCTCTCTCTCTCTCTCTCTCTCTCTCTCTCTCTCTCTCTCTCTCTCTCTCTCTCTCTAAATTTTATATATAAATTATATATATATATATATATATATATATATATATATATATATATATATATATATATATATATATATATAGTGTTGCCTCCCTTATCGCGGTAGTTTGGTTCCGGGACCCGGCGCGAACCAGGAAAATCGCGAAGTAGAATCAGCCTTAAAAAATATATATATATATATATATATATATATATATATATATATATATATATATATATATATATTTTTTTTTTTTTTTTTTATGATTATGACACCAGGACAGGCCAAAAATTATAAAATAAAACGGCCTTTATCAGGCTGTAAAGAGAAACAGAGATGGGGTGTGATGACCTGTCAGATGTGAAGGGATTATAAAAGATGTGTAATGAATATCCAGCTCTCTGCTGGGTTTACTATACCTCTGCATTACCTTCATGATGTCTATTCTAAAACTTCTCCTTAGATCTTATTATTATTATTATTATTATTGGCAACAATAATTTTCCTTTGATGATGATTGGGGAGATTATTATTATTATTATTATTATTATTATTATTATTATTATTATTATCATCATCATTATTACTACGGATTCGTAATTAAACCATTATTTTTACTATAAATAATGTAGTTTTGGTTGAATGAACAAGAGTTACTTAAAGATTCTCTCTCTCTCTCTCTCTCTCTCTCTCTCTCTCTCTCTCCTCTCTCTCTCTCTCTCTCTCTCTCTCTCTCTCTCTCTCTCTCTCTCTCTCTCTCTCTCTCTCTCTCTCTCTCTCTCTCTCTCTCTCTCCAACATTCTATTCTACCCAACCCCCCACACTCTCTTTGTCCCAGCCAACTAGGGAGGGGCACTTTACACAGTTATTAAAAGTAAATAAACCAACAGATGTACAAACAATGATGAGCCCTTAATAATAATAATAATGATGATGATGATAATAATCTCCACAATCATCATCAAAGGAAAATTATTGTTGCCAATGATAATAATAATAACAATAATAATAATAACAATAATAATAATAATAATAATAATAATAATAAGATCTAAGCAGAATTATTGGAATAGACATCATGAAAGTAATGCAGAGGTATATTAAAACCCAGCAGAGAGCTGGATATTCATTACACATCTTTTATAATCCCTTCACATCTGACAGGTCATTACACTCTCCATCTCTGTTTCTCTTTACAGCCTGATTAAGTCTGCTTAATTTTATCATTTTTTGGCCCAT
Source organism: Halocaridina rubra (assembly GCA_037179515.1). Lineage (NCBI taxonomy): Eukaryota > Metazoa > Arthropoda > Malacostraca > Decapoda > Atyidae > Halocaridina > Halocaridina rubra. The sequence continues at coordinate 7,195 of JAXCGZ010009882.1, forward strand.
CCTGGTGTCACAATGATCTAAAAAAAAAAAAAAAAAAAATGCCAAAAAGAACCTCGATACAGTGAGAACGCGAATAACCGGGGTAACACTTTATAAACCCTCCCTGTGCTGTTAACAAACCACCCTTTACTTCATAAATAACAGCATGCAAGCATAAATTTATATGAAAGTGATAGGTAAACTTACCGTGAATGAGGTGGTAATGACATGACATACTCATATACATAGGTATTTTACAATTATTTTTACGTTTACTGTATAAACCCTCCCTGCACTGTTAAAAAACCACCCTTTACTTTATAAATAACAGCATGCAAGCGTAAATTTATATGAACTTGATAGGTAAACTTACCGTGAATGAGGTGGTAATGACGTTTGTAGACTTCATAGGAAATTATTCCGCAGCCAATGACAGCTTTACAGCTGCTTTTTGCTAGCGAAGAACATGGTAATGGGAATTGCTGTCGCTGTTTCTTCTCTTGTTGGAAGATGGTCTTGTAAGGAATCATGGCATCGTCGAGAAGATTGCAGAAAGTCACCGAACGAACCTTATTATCGTCATGCCCTACGAGAGTTGTTGGACTGCTTTCACATGTTCATACATGGCTGCCAGACGTTCGAGTGTAAGGCCAGGTTCTTCAATTTCTTCATGCGTTTCCTCTGGTTGTTGTTCTTCCTCTTCTTCGCTTGCTGATTTTATAATTTCTTCCAAGTCTTCATCAGTCAAAGGCTGCGAGTGGCAGTCAAGCAGTTCATTCACGTCTTCATGAGTCATATCTTTAAAGCCTTCTCCTCCTAGCAATGCAGCTTACTTCACAGCTTTCGCAACTGCCGAGTTATGGACTTCGTCAGGAGCGAATCCCTTGTAGTCGTAGATGACTTCGGGCCACAACTGCTTCCAGCTGGCATCTTTGTGGCCGGCTTCATCTCTTTGATTGCATTCTGAATATTTTGAAGGCATGTAGCAATCATGTAATTACGCCAGTAAGTCTTCATGGAGAATTCTTTGTCCGCATCCATGGCTTCAACCAGGTTCGCCAGGGCATTACGTGTGTTGAGGGCCTTGAACGCATGAATAACGCCGTGATCCATAGGCTGAATCAGTGATGTCGTATTCGGTGGCAGGAACTCTACTTGAACACCGTTATATTCGAGATTAGTTGCGTGGCCACCAGCATTATCCATCAAAAGAAGGACTTTAAATTCAAGGCCTTTTTCCTCAAGATAAATTTTGGCCTGAGGGATAAAGCATTGGTGAAACCAGTCCGATGTGAGGCTTTTCGTGATCCAGGCCTTAGGGTTATGCATCCAATACACTGGCAGCAGATTCTTGTTTATATTCTTCAAAGCCCTAGGGTTCTTTGACTTGTAGATAAGCCTCCGCAGCATTCCCTCACGTGATGAGGGTAACGCGGTCGTTGTGCGCTTTAAATCCCGGGGCTTTAGCTTCTTCCTTGAAGAAAAAAGTGCGAGACGGCATTTTCTTAAAAAATAACCCAGTCTCATCCATGTTAAACACTCACTCAGGAGCATATTCCCCTTCAGCGAAAATTTTCTTGAAGTCGTTGTTCACGTAATCTTCCGCTGCAGTTATCTCTGCAGAGGCAGCTTCGCCATAAACTGCAAAGGTCTTTAGGCCAAAGCGCTTTTGAAATTTGGCGGACCATCCCTTGCTTGCAACAAATGATTGTTTCCTCGGTGGAGAATCGCTGGAGGGTCCTGGTTGTGGGTCGTCGATATCTTCTTCTCTCTCCTTCTCCTCTCCACGGTCGCCACTGTCGTCGTCGGGTTCGATTGCAGCGAATGTCTCGTACAGCTTCTTCGTCTTTGTTTGTATGATATTGCTGTCTATGATGATGTTCTTCTTTCTGCAATCAGCAATCCACACGGCCAAAGCAGATTCCATCCGCACTGTTATCTTATTGCGGGGTGTTACGACCCTCTTCGCTTATTTACTAAAAGAAATAGTTGCTGTTTTCCTGATATTTGCCCCATCCTTTTTGATGTAGCAAACAGTAGATTCATTGAGGCCAAAATGGCGGCCAACATCCGCAAACCTTCTTCCTTCCTTCAGCATAGCTAACGGTTTCACCTTATCCGTTATGGTTAACATCTTCCTTTGCCACTTAGGCTCACTACCAGAAGCCTTAGAAGATGAAGGACATTTGGGAGGCATTGCAAAGGTTGAAATACGTGAGTAAAAAAAAATCACAAGCACATCGTATTAATAAGCACAACGCGAACAGCGCACATGTGAGTTAGACTGAACGAGTGAGGCGAGACAATGGAAGATGGTGGGAGAACCAAGCTTCAATCAAAAAGCCAGTCAGACCCTATGATGCAGAACATACAGAAATACAATTTTGTGATTCGTCATCTCCCACCCTTTCATCCAATAGCATTCTATGAACTATCTCACATAGGTGCGAGCCTTTGCGTTTTCCAAGACGCCAATACATTGTATGCTATTGGACATGGTGCAATACTGTGAGTTATGTGTTTAAATTTATGTTTTTTACTAATTTTTACTGTTTTTTTATTCTTAGGCTAGGAAATACTTGTTTTATCAATAAAATAATGTAAATTTCAATACGTACTAGCTTACGTAGGTGCGACCCTTTTTGTTTTCTGAAATGCTGATGCCGGTATCGTATTTTACAAGGTGCAATACTGTGAGTATTTATGTATTTTACTATTTTTTACTGTTTTATTATGCTTAGGCTAAGAAATAAATTTTTTTTATCAATAAAATCATGAAACTACTGGAAATTTTAATATATGCTAGCTCACGTAGGTGCAACCCTTTGCGTTTTCTGAAACGCTGATACCGGTATCGTAGTTTCTATGGTGTAGAGTTACGTCTTCAAATTTATATTTTTTTCACTATTTCTTACTGGTTTATTATTCGTAGGCTGGTGAATAAATTTTTTTTATCAATAAAATAATGAAAATACTGAAAATTTTTATATTTTAATATTTTAATATTTTCGCATATACCCAGAAAAGAAAAAACTTGCCAAAAAAAAACCCGCGATTCACTGAATTCACGATAGGTGAATCGCGATATAGCGAGGGATTACTGTATACAGTGTTGCCTCACTTATCGGGGTAGTTCGGTTCCGGGACCCGGCGCAAACCAGGAAATCCGCAAAGTAGGATCCGCCTATATGCACATAGATATTTTAATATATTTTTACGTTTACACTGTATAAACTGTCCCTGTACTGTTAACATACCACCCTTACTTCATAGATAACAGCATGCAAGCGTAAATTTATATGAAAGTGATTGGAAAACTTACCGTGAATGTGATGATGACGTGACATACATACTCATTTACAATTATTTTTTCGTTTACGTACTGTATAAACCCTCCCTGCACTGTTAAAATAAACACCCTTAACATTTTAGATAACAGCAAGCAACGTAAATTTTTATGAAAGTGATAGGAAAACTTACCGTGAATGTAATAATGACGTGACATACATACTAATTTACAATTTTTTTTTTTTTTACGTACTGTATAAACCCTCCCTGCACTGTTAAAAAACACCCTTTACATTATAAATATGTAACAGCTAGCAACGTAAATTTTTATGAAAGTGATAGATAAAATTACGGTGAATGAGGTGATAATGACGTGACACATACTCATTTACAATTATTTTTTCGTTTACGTACTGTATAAACCCTCCCTGCACTGTTAAAAAAACACCCTTTACATTATAAATAACAGCAAGCAACATAAATTTTTATGAAAGTGATAGATAAAATTACGATGAATGAGGTGATGATGACGTGACACACATACTCATTTACAATTATTTTTTCATTTACGAACTGTATAAACCCTCCCTGCACTGTTAAAATAAACACCCTTTACATTATAAATAACAGCACGCAACGTAAATATTTATGAAAGTGATAGATAAAATTACGGTGAATGAGGTGATGATGACGTGACATACATTTGTACATGATAGGTAAACTTACCGTGAATGAGGTGATGATCATCATTCTCGACCTCGGAGGAAATTATTTCGCAGCCAATAAAAGCTTTACGGCTGCTTTTTGGGGGAGAAGAACATGGTAATGGGGAGTTGCTGTTGTTGTTTCTTCTTTTGTTGGAACATGGCATGGTAAGGAGTCATGGCATCGTCGAGAAAATTACAGAAGGTCACCGAACGAACCATATTTTCGTCATGTTCCTGCGAGAGTTGTTGGAGTGCTTTGTAATGTTCATACATGGCTGCCAAACGTTCGAGTGTAAGGCCAGGTTCTTCAGTTGGTTCATTCGATTCCTCAAGTTCTTCCTCTTCTTCGCTCGCTGATTTCGTCATTTCATCCAAGTCTTCATCACTCAAAGGCTGCGAGTGGCAGTCAATCAGTTCATTCACATCTTCGGGAGTCATATCTTTAAAGCCTTCTCCTCCTAGCAATGCAGCCAACTTCACAGCTTTCGCAACTGCCGCCTTCTGCACCTCGACAGGAGCAAATCCCTTGTAGTCGTGGATGATTTCGGGCCACAATTTCTTCCAGCTGGCATTGATTGTGGCTGACTTCATCTCTTTGATTGCTTTCTGAATATTTTTTAGGCATGTGGCAATCGTGTAATAACGCCAGTAAGTCTTCAATGAGAAGTCTTTGTCCAAATCCATGGAATCAACTAGGTTCGCCAGGGCATTTCGTGTGTAGAGGGCCTTGAACGCACGAATAACGCCTTGATCCATAGGCTGAATCAGCGACGTCGTATTCGGTGGCAGGAACTCAACTTGAACACTGTCATATTGGAGCTTGGTTGCGTGGCCACCAGCATTATCCATCAAAAGAAGGACTTTAAATTCAAGGCCTTTTTCCATAAGATAAAGTTTTACCTGAGGGATAAAGCATTGGTGAAACCAGTCCATTGTGAGGCTTTTTGTGATCCAGGCCTTGGGGTTATGCATCCAATACACTAGCAGCAGATTCTTATTCTTGTTCTTCAAAGCCTTAAGGTTCTTTGACATGTAGATAAGCCCGTGCTTTAACATGAAGCCCGCAGCATTCCCACACATGATGAGGGTAATGCAATCTTTGTGCGCTTTAAATCCCTGGGCTTTAGCTTCATCCTTGAAGAGAAAAGTGCGAGATGGCATTCTCTTCCAAAATAACCCAGTCTCATCCATGTTGAAGACTTGCTCAGGAATATATTCCCCTTCGGCAATAATTTTCTTGAAGTCATTCTTGACTTAATTTTCTGCGGCAGCTGTATCTGCAGAGGCAGACTCGCCATAAACTGAAACGCTCTTTAGGCCATAGCGTTTTTGAAATTTGAAGAACCATCCCCTGCTAGAACGAACGGTTGTATCCTCGATGGAGAATCGCTGGAGCGTCCTGGTTGTGGGTCGTCGATATCTTCTCTCCCCTCCTCTCCACGGTCGCCACTGTCGTCATCGGGTTCATTTGCAGCGAATGTCTCGTACAGCTTCTTCGCCTTTGTTTGTATGATATTGGTGTCTAAGCTGATGTTTTTCTTTCTGCAATCAGCAATCCACAGGGCCAAAGCAGCTTCCATTCACACTACTGCCTTATTGCGGGGTGATACAAGCCTCTTCGCCGATTTATTAAAAGAAATGCTCGCTGTTTTCCTGATCTTTGCCTCGTCCTTTTTTATGTAACGCACAGTAGATTCATTGAGGCCAAAATAGCGGCCGACATCCACAAACCTTTTTCCTTCTTTCAACATATCTAAGAGTTTCACTTTATCTACAATGGTTAACATTTTTCTTTGCCGCTTAGGCTCACTACAAGAAGCCTTAGAAGATGAAGGATGCTTGGGAGGCATTACAAAGGTTAAAATATGCGAGTAAAAAAATCACAAGCAAAACGTATTAGTAAGCACAACGAGAACGGCGCACATGAGAGTTAGACTGAGCGAGTGAGGCGGCACATTGGAAATTGGAGGGAAAAGCAAACTGCAATGAAAAAGCCAATCAGACCCCATGATACAGAAAATATTGAAAAACAATTCTGTGATTCATTGTCTCCCAACCTTTCAGCCAATAGCATTCCATGAACTATCTCACGTAGGTGAGAGCCTTTTCGTTTCCAAAATGTTGATAGCGGTATCGTATTTTGCTTGGTGAAATACTGTTAGTACTTTATGTTTTTTTACTATTTTTTACTGTTTTATTATTCTTAGGCTAGGAAATACTTGTTTTATCAATAAAATAATGAAAATTTTAATATTCACTAGGTCACGTGGGTGAGAGCCTTTTCGTTTTCCGAAACGTTGATAGCGGTATCGTATTTTACATGGTGAAAGTACTTTTACTACTTTATGTTTTTTTTTATTATTTTTTACTGTTTTATTATTCTTAGGCTAGGAAATACTTGTTTTATCAATAAAATAATGAAAATTTTAATATTCACTAGGTCACGTAGGTGAGAGCCTTTGCGTTTTCCGAAACACTGATACCGGTATCGTATTTTACGTGGTGCAATACTGTTTACTATTTTTTTACTGTTTTATTATTCTTAGGCTAAGAAATACGTTTTTTTTATCAATAAAATCATGAAACTACTGGAAATATAAAAATATGCTAGCTCACGTAGCTGTGACCCCAATACATTGTACGCTATCGGACACTGTTTCGCATGATGCAATACCCTGTACTGTGAGTTATACTGTACGTACGTATATGTAAATTTATGTTTTTTGCTATTTTGTTTACTGTTTTATTATTCGTATGCTGGGAAATAATTTTTTTTTATCAATTAAATAATGAAATTTTTTTTTCAATAAAAAAAAATGAAAATACTGAAATTTTTTTTTTTCAATATTTTAATATTTTTGCGTATACCCATAAAATAAAATAATAATTTATCCAAAAATAAACCGCGATAGAGTGAGAACGCGAACCAAGAAGCGCGAATAACCGGGGTAACACTGTATATATATATATATATATATATATATATATATATATATATATATATATATATATATATATATATATATATATATATATATATATATATATATATATATATATATATATATATATATATATATATATAAGTGGCATTCAGATAGAATGCGTTCATTCCTGAGTATAGGAGATATAAGTTATAAGGTTGGATTCCTTTTAACCTTCTGTGGTGTGTAGTTGGTAGCACCTTGACTTAGTAATTATAAGTCCTAGGTTCAAGTCCTGGTCGGGGTAAAAAATTATTCATGTTTTCACATATGTAATGTGCTTATTTGGTTATTGTATAGCCCGAATGAGATTGGGAATTTAATTTAATGTGAAAATGAAGCCACGAGTGAGGTTGGGGAATCTGTAATATGAACATAGTGGCATGCAGATAGAATGCGTTCACTCCTAAGTATAGCAGATATAAGCTAAAAGGTTGGATTCCTTTCAACCTTCTGTGGTGTGTAGTTGGTAGCACCTTGACTTAGTAATTATAAGTCCTAGGTTCAAGTCCCGGTTGGGGTAAAAAATGATTCATGTTTTCACATATGTAATGTGCGTATTTGATTATTGTATAGCCCGAATGAGATTGGGAATTGAATTAAATGCGAAAATGAAGCCACGAGTGAGGTTGGGGAATCTGTAATATGAACATATTGGCATTCTGATATAATGCATTCATTCCTAAGTATAGCAGATATAAGGTATAAGGTTCGATTCCTTTTAACCTTCTGTGGTGTGTAGTTGGTAGCGCTTTGACGTAGTAATTATAAGTCCTAGGTTCAAGTCCCAGTCGGGGTAAAAAAAAAGAAAAAAAAAGATTCATATATACAGTGTTCCCCCAGTTATTCGCGTTTCTTGGTTCGCGTTCTCACTGTATTGCATTTTTTTTTTTTTTTTTATTATTATTATTATTATTATTTTATTATTATTATTATTATTATTATTATTATTATTATTATTATTATTATTATTATTATTATTATTATTGTGACACCAGGATGGGCCAAAAAATTATAAAATAAAACACACTTTATCAGGTTGTAAAGAGAAACAGAGATGGAGAGTGTCATGACCTGTCAGATGTGAAGGGATTATAAAAGATGTGTAATGAATATCCAGCTCTCTGCTGGGTTTTAATATACCTCTGCATTACTTTCATGATGTCTATTCCAATAATTTTGCTTAGATCTTATTATTATTATTATCAATGGCAACAATAATTTTCCTTTGATGATGAATGTGGAGATTATTATCATCATCATCATCATTATTATTATTATTAAGGGCTCATCATTGTTTGTACATCTGTTGGTTTATTTACTTTTAATAACTGTGTAAAGTGCCCCTCCCTAGTTGGCTGGGACAAAGAGAGTGTGGGGGGTTGGGTAGAATAGAATGTTGGAGAGAGAGAGAGAATCTTTAAGTAACTCTTGTTCATTCAACCAAAACTACATTATTTATAGTAAAAATAATGGTTTAATTACGAATTCGTAGTAATAATGATGATAATAATAATAATAATAATAATGATAATAATCTCCCCAATCATCATCAAAGAAAAATTATTGTTGCCAATAATAATAATAATAATAATAATATTAATAATAATAATAATATTATTATTATTAATAATTTTTAGAATAGACATCATAAAAGTAATGTAGAGGTATAGTAAACCCAGCAGAGAGCTGGATATTCATTACATGTCATTTATAATCCCTTCACATCTGACAGGTCATTACACTCTCCATCTCTGTTTCTCTTTACAGCCTGATAAAGGCCGTTTTATATTATAATTTTTGGCCTGTCCTGGTGTCATAATCATCTTTAAAAAAAAATATATATATTTATTTATTTATTTATTTTTTTTTCTTAGGGTGATCCCTACTTCGCGGTTTTCCTGGTTCACGCCGTGTCACGGAACCGAACTACCGCGATAAGGGGGGGAACACTGTATGTATATATATATATATATATATATATATATATATATATATATATATATATATATATATATATATATATATATATATATATATATACACACACAGTAACCCCTCGTTTATCGCGGGGGTTCGGTTCCAGGATCGGCCGCGATAGGTGAGTATCGGCGAAGAAGGAAAAAAAAAATTTTAAGATGATTATGACACCAGGACGGGCCTAAATATAATAAAATAAAACAGCCTTTATCAGGCTGTAAAGAGAAACAGAGATGGAGAGTGTAATGACCTGTCAGATGTGAAGGGATTATAAAAGATGTGTAATGAATATCCAATTCTCTGCTGGGTTTTAATATACCTCCACATTACTTTCATGATGTCTATTCCAATAATTCTCCTTAGATCTTATTATTTATATTATTATTATTATTATTATTATTATTATTATTTTTATTAGCAACAATAATTTTACTTTGATGATGATTGTGGAGATTATTATTGTTATTATTACTATGATTGTTATTATTATCAATAATATTATTATTATTATTATTATTATTATTATTATTACGAATTTGTAATTAAACCATTATTTTTACAATAAATAATGTAGTTTTGGTTGAACGAACAAGAGTTAATTAAAGACTCTCTCTCTCTCTCTCTCTCTCTCTCTCTCTCTCTCTCTCTCTCTCTCTCTCTCTCTCTCGCTCTCTCGCTCTCTCTCGCTCTCTCGCTCTCTCTCTCTCTCTCTCTCTCTCTCTCTCTCTCTCTCTCTCTCTCTCTCTCTCTCTCTCTCTCTCTCTCTCTCTCTCTCTCTCTCTCTGTGTGTGTGTGTGCACTCCAGATTTTGTCTGTTGTTTCCAAAATCTGTTACATCAAGGTCTGCTAAGTTAAGTGGTTGAGTGTATGCCATTTTATTTGTTTGTTTTTCGAAATTATGTACAGTTTAGACCTTGGTGAAATTTTTGTCTGATCATTATTTTCAGAGCAATTTTTGGTGTATTACATGGGTTTGGTACCAAGTAAATATTATGGAGTTTTTGGAGAACGAGATTTTGAAGGATTCACTGTGCTAACGTTAAAGGCCTGTGGTTTGATACTGGCCATATCAGCGGTATGATGTTATATATATTTCTGTACTATAATGATGATAAATTAAGTAAGACTGAGACAATAAAAATATTGTATGGAGTTGTTTTAATACACAAAACACTCTTCTCTAAGCTATATAGGCAGCCAGAAGCATAGGAAAAGAATTTATCCAAAAGACATGAATATTTTAGTTTTGGTATGTATCAGATACTAACAGATGTGAAATAAACCCAATATCTTTATCTTTTACTTATCAGTTTGTAAAGTACTAATATTACGAGGATGTAGAAGTTTGAAAATAATTGCATGTGCATTTCTTTTATTCTCATATTTTCGTTTAATATATAATCGTTGCCTATTTATTTTAACTGCATTAATGTAACTCTTTAATTGATGGGAATGATCTTTTGCATCTTACTGGTGAAAGGTTTTAGGACTTATGTTAATAGTGTTTTATACATCAACTACTGAATAAATATTACTATGAAGTTTGTAGGAACAAGTTCTTTCACTTTCAGGTAAAAGGCTTTAAAACTTATGTTGACAGTGTCTTGTACATCACATGGAGACAGATATTAGGTAGAAGTCTTCATGGCTTGTATTTTTCCGGGATCAATTATTATTCTCTCAATGTACTTAATTCTTCCATTGATAATCCGTAAGTACATAGAATATATGTTTGTATTCTGAATTAGACATACTACCTGCAAGCAATTCTCTTTCCACCTCATATGTACAACTTATTCATGATCTACCTTAGTCATTTTGCTTCATCGTTCCACACTCCCTTAACTAGTTATTCCTAATTCATTATAGAAATATTCATTTCCTAAAAGTACAGTAAAGGGGATCCTCGGTTTACGATGTTTCATAGTTACAGCGCATCTCCCATAAATTTTTTGCTTCCTTATTTTTGGCAAGTATTATGTCTCCCAAGCATAAAGCAGATTCTTCTGATGGCATTGCTTTGAAGAAAAGGAAGGCCATCACCATGGAAGTGAAATATATAGAAAAGGTAGAAACTTTACTACTTCATCAGCAGAGGTGCTTATTTAGGTGTGTTCTGACTTACACTGAAATTCGGGTTACATCACGTGTCAGGAACGGATCAATGATGTAAGTCGAGGACCCCCTGTATATTAACTTAAAATGGTTCTGTCAACTTTAATCACTTATACATCATCTGGTTTATTCCATAGTAATATTATATCGTATAAATATCTAATATTATTCATAAGGACGCTGATATCAATGGAGCAATGTACAGTGTAAATGTCTATCCATATACATGAGCCATTTTTCCCCATGTAAGGGATGTGGCTGAGTCAAGGCAAAATACTCGTGACTCTTTGGGAAAAGAAAATATAGAGGAGGGGATTCCCAGTCCTCTTGCTCTGTCCCATTTAGTCGATTCTTACGACACGCAGGGGAACATGGAAGTATTCTAACCCCCTCCCTCGGGGAAAATGAAAATATAAATATATAAGTATATAAACAAAGTGGCCCTTGCAGGATCTCGTGAGAATACAAACTCATTCAGAATATAAAACCCTATAGTGAATGTCTATCACGAAGGTATTAGGCATTTAACCATGCTGTTAAAAGAAGGTAAATTTAGAACGTTTTGCAACACTGATATCGTACCTTCAGCATGAGTCAAGCGTTCTTACAATTAAATGCAGAAGAACCTCCTTTAAGTGGAGCAATGAAAAGTGTAAATGTATTTATTGAAAAGTCACCATCTTAGATGTATCCTATTCCTTTTAATGGCTCCAGACTTAGGGAGTTTGTATCTTAATATTTTCCAGAGACCAGCGCATGACGCAAGATGTAGATAAGCTCTGTCTCACTCTTGCAGCTATAACTACCAAGGTGATCATAGCTCCTTTCCAAATTGGATACTACACCTACAAAACTTATTTTGTGTAAGTCATCTTTTCATATAATGTTCTCTTTTGAAATTAATTCTGTCTATTGTTAAGACTTCTCATATGATATTAGTAATGGATAAAATTTATGGAAATTGAGCTGTGTCATATTTTTCATTATTACCATTTTGCCAGTATTTTTTCACATTCTTCACAGTTTACACACTTTCATATCTTCGAAATCATTTGCAGTTAGATTTCAGCATTCTTATCAGATATTTTACACTACTCTCCAATTTGTGTGCTGTAATATATTCTTTAATCTTTTAAATAGTCTTTTCTTGAAAGTAGACTGCATCACTTTCTTTTGTTTTTCTGTAAGTAGTAACTTGCTAGAGTCCTTACGTATAGAATGAAGTAGTAGGTCTATTACATGTAGGATTCTGTTTTTATTGAGAGACAAATATTGTATTCTAGAAAGTTAAGTAATTATTTTGTGTAATTTCCACTCTGATTTAGCACTGGATGGCTTGGCCTAGGAGCTATCTATGGGATGTTTACTGTTGGCAGCATTGTAAACAAGTATATTATGTCTCCTATTGTCAAGTTTGTGATGAAGGTCGAAAAATGTGAAGGAGATTTCAGGTAAGTTTTTTCCTTTTTTCAGTATAACAACCCGCAGGATGGTCACATGCAGCATAGGAATTGATGTACCATGTTTCCAGCATATTGGCCATCTATATCTCATCTGTTAGCTGTTATTGCCCAACTGTATCTCATCAGTTAGCTGTTATTCATATAGAAAAATAGTGTTTAAGGGAGATATTGCCTGCCTTCCAACTTCTTATTCCCCTAGCCACAACAAATAATTCTAAGAGGGAGGAATTGCTAGTCCTCTGCACCCCTATTCCTTTCAGTCAAAAACTTACAACGCAAAAGGGAATTAATTTTTTTAATTATTTCGGTCCCATCACCAAACATAGCCCCATTAGATGCCTCCATTAATATACAGTGAATGTGAGGACACAGTTCTCCCTCACCATTTACATTATATATGATATTTTTATATTGGACATTGAAGGGTAAGCAAGAGATGAATTGCAGTATAACACCATTTGACTTGTGTTGATATTGAACTTTATTGTATGATTTGCCTATAAACATATTTTGTTTCTCTTATTGCTTTGTTATAGAGAGAATACATAGGAACCTGAGTTTTATATCCCATTGTGAGTTTCAAATATTGCCTTGTACATTTGCAAATATCTAATACTGCATTTGGTTATTATAGATGCCCTTTGTCCTTTATCTATGCTTGTCTTTCTCTCTGAAATATGTGAACTTGTACATTGCAGGGGATTATATGGTTGAGGATTAAAGGACTTTTTTATGCTGTGTCATGTTGCATAAGATCCACAGTATATTACTGAGATTAAGTACCCAGTATAGCATAGGTATTGTTATTTACTCTTACAGATTTAAGCATCTGCAAGTTCGAGTGAGTGCAGAATCCATTGCCTTTCATGTATCTGGTACGGTGGAATCTTGCAAAACAAACCGCATGTTGGATGTACTTGTTCGAGCTCAACAAAGACTGTTTAACAGACAAGTAGGTTATAAGCATTGCTCGTATAACTATATATTACTGAACCATCTTCAAAAATATCCATAATAATAGTACTTTAAAGAAGTCATGCCTTAAAACTTCCATGCAACATGTGTATTTTTTATTCTTCATTGATTTGATCATGTTAGTGTATCCTTAGATCCTTTGCTAGTGACAGGTTACTTTTATATGCCAATGATACAACTTTCTTCAGTATTTTGAACATTTATTTTCTACAAGAATCCTAAGGATTTTTGTACAAGTACACTAAAGTTTGTTTAAATCTTACTCGTGATATTAGTGTTAGACTGTGTGGTGTCAGTCCAGGTCAAAATCGTCCTTCTGTCAATCCAGGTAAAATTTGTCATCCATTTTAACGTCTTAATGTTTAATATCAGTATGTATACTTGTCTGTTGGAAAGAAGATAATGTTCATAACCAACAGTACTTATTTGGTCTTGGGTGCCACATTTGAAGCATAGACTAAGATGTGGCTGGATGGGGTTTGCCTGAGCTGCTCCTCAATTCAAGCCTGATCTGTTATGTTAGTGAATATATATATTTTTTCTCTTTGCCTCCATGCATCCCTTCAAGTGTGTGCCTTTCCAGCAAAGATGTAGCCAATCCAGAATCGAATCTTTCACAAATAATGAGATGAAACCAATAATTACTGCCTTACGTTCGTATTGCTAAGCAGTTTTATAGACTCTACACACTTTTGGGGGTAGGATTAAGCTTTTCAAGACTTCAGAAATAATACATCCCTCTTACTTATATCTTACCAAACCAGCCCTCTTCATTGCAATATCTCTTGGGCAGAGTGGACGAATTTGTGAAATAGAATTCATTATAGTTGGAGAGTCTTTTCTACATTGACATTTTTCTATCACATTTTGTTTTGTCTGATAAGTTGGACTATATATTAGACTTTGACCTATATTACGTTAACTTATATCATGTCTTTCAAGTGTATACTGTACTTCATGGATAATGTCAAAGCCTTTGTCTTCATCATGCCTTCTCTTCTGCTGCATCCATTAATTTATGCTTCAGAACTGTTTCATTTTTTGATGCAGGTTATAGAAATATTTTTGTGTTTGTTTCCTTGTCCTTATATAGTGAATACTTACTAAATTTACATGGCTTATTTACTACGTAACACAGTGATGGAAGTAATTATATGAAATATTGGATGAAATAATAAGCCCTGCAGGGTCACACATGAATGTCACATTTATGAGATCTAGAGATTGAGATTAGTCAGTGTCATGCCAGAGCACCATTGGGCCTCTTACTTCAATATAAATTGTGAGTATTGATTCATTATAGAATAATGCCCTCTTGGCTCCGTCATACCTGCTTTGACCACTGTCCTTATGTTATTTTCATGCAACTATCGACCTTAGGATTGTAATAGTCCATATTTGTGTTTTTGACATTATTCAAAAACTAATTCAGGTTGAGAAATTAGTTTTTCCTAAATGAAATACTAAAGTACAACCTCATTGTTAGAATTAAGTTTCTAAATGATAACGTGTCCCCACCAAGATTGATCCTCTACCTCTTAGCTCTCAACAAATACATTCCTTGTGGTATGTTGAGGATGTTGACTTTAGGGAACTTTAAGCAAATGCTCTCGAGAAATGCATGAATAACAACAATCATCTTATTGCAAAATCCCTGTGGCCAGAGTCTTCGCATCAGTCCTAGACTTTGGACTGGTAACCATAGACTTCGGCTTATTGGTCATTTCTTTCAGTCTTATTGCCCAAAATGTCTCCAAAGTCATCCTCAGAGAAATTCAAGAAAAGGCATTCAAGAGGTTGTTTAGGTGATTGGAAAGTGTGGGTCAATTAGAAGCATCTTACAGTGTGTTAACAAAAGCTGATATAGAAATATCAAGGAAAAATGGCTTCCTGGTAAGCTATGAGAAGTCACGTGTGCTATCTGCCAAGTACTTTGAATGACAAGGTATGCCTTGGGACCTGATTAAGAAAACATTAAACTTTTGTACAAAACAGTAGGATATATCAGATTCCAGAACACAAAGAATCTGAAAGAAAGAAATTGAGAAGGTTATGGTAAAATGATTCGCAGCTATAGTGGACCTCATTCTGAAAGCGACCCTGATTGAAATAAGCTAATTTCCCATCAAAGATCTATACAGTTCCTGTAAAAGTGGGCAACTTCAAGATGTACCCTCCTACTCCCTTTCTAAACCATTTCATCCCACACTTCTGTGTAGTGTTGCATATGCTTTTATGTATATATGGGTTACAGTTATTTTAATTTCTATTTTACTTTAGTTTCAATGCACCAAGTATCATGTACCTCTCAGGATATGGATTCCTCTGTATTGCTCATGCATATAGTACACTTGTGTTTTGCTTTATGATAGAGGTCAATATAGTAGATGTTTTGGGGATAACCCTGCTGTTTTAATAAATGAAAATCTGAAAGGAAACAAAAATTATAATGGTGGGGTGGGCACAATATCAAAGAATAGCCTCACCGTATTCCCTGCGTGTCGTAAAAGGCGACTAAAAGTGGATGGGGCGGGGGGACTAGGAATCCCCCCCCTTGTATCAACCTCCTGCGAGACGTCAAAGAAGAAGGGGAGTAGAGGGGAGAATAACTTCTCCCCAAACTCTAGTTTTGGGGTGTCTAAATGTGCGTGGTTGTAGTACGATAGAGAGCAAAAGATGTGAGATTGGATATATGTTTGGTAAGAGGAGGATGGATGTATTGGCATTGTGTGAGACGAAGATGAAAGGAAAAGGAGAAGTGGCATTTGGTGATGTGACGGGTAGGGTGTCTGGGGTTGAAAGGGGGAGAGCGAGAGAAGGTGTGGCATTATTGCTGAGTGAATGGATGGTAAGTCAGGTAGTGGAATGGAAAGAAGTGTCATCTAGGCTGATGTGGGTGAGGGCTAGGATAGGAAGGGAATGTTGGGCTTTTATTAGTGCGTATGGGCCAGGATGTGAGAGAAGTGAGGAAGAGCGGGATGAATTCTGGAATGAGTTAACTAGATGTGTGGATGGTCTGAGTAGAAGGAACTATGTAGTTGTGTTGGGTGACTTGAATGCCAGAGTGGGTGATAGAGAAATAGAAGGTGTTGTAGGAAAGTATGGGGTACCAGGTGGGAATGAGAGTGGCGAGAGACTGTTAAATATGTGTGTGGAGTAAAAGTTGGTGATAGGTAATAGTTTATTTAAGAAGAAGTTAATAAATAAGTATACATGGATGAGAGTGGCAAATGGAAGAGTGAAAGAAAGCATTGATGGATTATGTGTTGGTAGCAAAGAGCATGATTGGTAGAGTGAAAGATGTACATGCATTCAGGGGTGTGGCTGCTGGGATGTCTGATCATTTTTTGGTTGAAGCAAAAGTGGTAGTAGCAAAAGAGTGGGGAAATAGTGTGGGGGGATGTAGAAGGGAAATAGTGAAGGTGGAAGAGTTGAAAAAGCCAGAGAAGAGACATGAATATCAGGACAGGTTGAGAGTGGCATATGACAGGGTGAAAGAAAGAGAAATTGGGGAGTTAGGGGAGGAATTGGGGCTGATGAAAGAATGTTTTGTGGGACATGCAAGTGATGTGTGTGGAAAGAGGTTTGTTGGAGGTGGCATGAGGAGGGGCAGCGAGTGGTGGAATGAAGGGGTGAAAATGAAGGTGGAAGAGAAAAAGAGGGCTTTTGAGGAATGGCTGTAGTGTAAAAGTAGGGAGAAGTATGAAAGATATAGGGAGAAAAATGTGGAAACCAAGCAGAAGGTAGAGGAAGAGAAGAGGTTGGCAAATGTTAGGTGGGGGACAGGATTTTAGTAGGTCATATGAGGAGAATAAAAAGAAGTTTTGGAAAGAAGTGAAGAGAGCAAGGAAGGGTGGATCGAGGATGGAAGAGACAGTGAAAGATGTGAATGGACAGATGTTAAGAGGGAACGATGCAAGGAAAAGATGGGTAGAATATTTTGAGTGCTTGCTGAATGTTGAGGAAGATAGAGAGGCAGCTATAGTGGCAGTGGGAGGGGTTCAAAGGCCAGTAATGGGAGATGAAAATGAGAGAGAGATTACAAGAGAGGAGGTGAAAAGGGCATTGTATGAAGCGAAAGCAGGTAAAGCACCTGGAATGGATGGTGTGAGAGCGGAGATGTTGAAAGAAGGGGGTGTGACTGCATTTGAATGGTTAGTGAGTGTGTTTAATATATGCTTTATGTTGTCATTGGTGCCAGTGGATTGGGTGATTGCCTGCATAGTGCCCCTATACAAAGGTAAGGGAGATATGTATGAATGCAGTAATTTTAGGGGTATAAGTTTGTTAAGTGTGGTAGGAAAAGTGTATGGTAGGAAACTGGTTAATAGGATTAGGGATAAGACAGAATATGTGATCGCGGAAGTGCAGAGCGGTTTTAGGAGAGGTAGAGGTTTTATAGATCAGATTTTTATAGTTAGGCAGTTATGTGAGAAATATTTAGCAATGGGTAAGGATGTGTATTTTGCATTTTTGGATCTGGAGAAAGCATATGATAGAGTTGATAGAGAGGCTATGTGGAGTGTCTTGAGATTATATGGAATCAATGGTAAATTGTTGCATGCAGTGAAGAGTTTGTATGAGGGTAGTAGAGCTTGTGTTAGGGTAGGGAATGAAGTGAGTGAGTGGTTTCCAGTGAGTGTGGGACTGAGACAGGGATGTGTGATGTCACCATGGCTGTTCAATTTGTATATTGATGGAGTTGTAAGAGAGGTGAATGAGCGAGTGCGTGGTCGAGGTTTGAGAATGGTAGATGGGGATGATAACGAGTGGGAGCTGAATCAGTTGCTGTTTGCAGATGATACTGTGGTGGTGGCAGATTCAGAGGAAAAGCTGTGTCAGTTAGTGTCAGAATTTGGAATGGTGTGTGAGAGAAGGAAGCTGCGAGTGAATGTGGGAAAGAGTAAGGTTATGAGGTGTACAAGAAATGAGGATGGTGCTGGATTGAATGTTATGTTGAATGGAGAGACACTTGAGGAGGTTAATCAGTTTAAGTATTTAGGCTTGGTTATAGCTGCAAATGGTGGAGTGGAAGCAGATGTGTGTCACAGAGTGAATGAAGGATGTAAAGTGTTGGGTGCATTGAAAGGAGTGATGAAGAATAGAGGGTTGGAAATGAATGTTAAGAAAGTTTTGTATGAGAAAGTGGTTGTGGTAACTGTGATGTATGGATCAGAGTTATGGGGTATGAAAGTAAGTGAGAGACGGAAACTAAATGTGTTTGAGATGAAATGCCTGAGGAGTATGATTGGTGTATCTCGATTGGATAGGGTTAGGAATGATGTGGTGAGAGCAAGAACGGGTGTGAGGAGAGAAATTGCAGCCAGAGTAGATATGAATGTTCTGAGATGGTTTGGCCATGTGGAAAGGATGTATGATGAAAGGCTGCTGAAAAAGGTGATGAATGCGAGAGTTGATGGGAGAAATGCTAGAGGGAGGCCTAGGTTTGGATGGATGGATGGAGTAAGGAGAGCCCTGAATGATAGGAGGATGGATGTGAGGGAAGCAAGCGAGCGTGCTAGGAATAGGAATGAGTGGCGAGCAATTGTGACGCGGCTCTGATGGGCATCTGCTGTTACCACGGTGCTGCATCTTACAGAGATAGCCCTGTGGTAGGGGCGGTAGGAGGAGCTGGCAGTTGTGAAGCGACACAGGTTGTGGAAGAGCCGGGAGGATGGGCTGTGGCACTCCAGCAGTGCCATCTGAACGGTCGGTAGCTCCCTCGTCATTGCCCCTAGAGCAAAGTAATCCCCCTATTTGTTTTCCTTTCTTGATGTCGGCTACCCCCCAATTAAAGGGGGAAACAGCCAAGGTATATGTATGTATGATGTCTATCTCCATTCCAAGAAGTCTAGAATCCCCCTTCCATCCACATTAGCTCTTGTGTTGTATAATACTCTTTTCAGGATGCTCGGAGACAAACAGAAATAAGTTTCTTTTAAGAAGGAAATACATATATTTCGACTCCATGCTGGCTGTCAGCTTCCGCCCTCCCTCTTATTTACCTCTTAGAAGTTTAGTTTTTGTTTCAAGAGACTGAAAAAAGGCATTCTTGGTGGAGCGATGGAGTGAGAGGCATATTTTGTTTAAGACCATAAGCTGGGGCATAGCCCCCATTGCCCATCGAGCTTGTAAAATGGGTCACCAGTGTGAACATACGGCAGGAACTATTAGTTCAATCTCTTTAATTTTTTACTGACTCAGTTCCAGATCCAATTGAGAGAGAGACTTGATGAGCTGCATGGAAACTCAGAACATTACACTTTTTACTTTCAGAGTACCTTTTTTTTTACACATTTGACCACTGAAGCTAACAGAGTGGCCATGGTGGAACAGGCAAAGGCAGGCAGCAGTAGTTTCCTAAAAAACATAGTGATGTACGCATCATAAGCATTGCTTTTTGCAGATACAGTATATTTAATATTCAATATAGTACTCATTATCACCATATATCTAATGTGTTTGATTCCACTACCAGCTTTCTAGAGGCATCTTAGGTCTCCATTGTGTGTTGTAATTATTTCAAAATATTAAAAAATAAATCAATATAATCCCAGTACCTACATAAAAGTGGTAATAATGCTTTGGTTCACATAAGTAATCTAGAATTCATACCCAGGGCATTCAGTACAACTTTATCATCGTCAGAACCTTTTTGGGGATAAGCAGGAGAGGGTAGTGGCGCCCCTCCTGTGATACTGTTGACAGTCCAGCATGCTTAGTAGTAAGTGTACCATTAGATGTGTTGGGGCAGTGATGGAATAATGTTTCAATATTTTTAGTTCAAAACTTAACAATATAATATTTAAGGTTGCAGTCTTGATTGCTTGACCTTGAGTACTGTCCTGAAAAAGGTACAGGACAGCAGTATGAAACCATCAAAAATTTGTCATACTAATAGTAACTCCATTTCTTGAGTAGATTAACATTTATGTTTGATTACCAAGAGATGTATTTGTTTCATATTATTATTTCTATGCTATTATCATAATTTATTCTATATTACTGCTTGTTATTTGTTGTCTTATAAGAATTTGATTCCCTGAGTTACAGCGTAACTATAGTTATTTCCTTTCTTAGTGCCAACTTTTACAATGTTAGTTTTCTGGATATGGCTTAACTTACATTCATTATTGAATATCTTGAAAGTCATAATTTACAATTGTGTGAAAATCATTATTCCTTGTAAGGGAGGCACACAGATTCAATAGTATCCTGATTAAGAAAATAAACTTGTATCTTGTTTTGATTATGTATATAAACATTTGTAACACTTTCGAACACATGTTGGGGTAACGAGGTAACGATTTTGAGAACTGGAAAACAGAATACTCTGTGCCAGTCAGACGCAGTCAGATATCAGAAGGGGAGAGACAGGCTTCGGCCTTCGGAAGAACAAGAGGCATTTGGACAAAATTTTCTCTTGTGAACAGCCAAAGACCATTGTTCTTTAAAGTATTAATCATTATTTAGTCCCAGAAGAGAGATTATAATTTTATCACATGTTACTGTGGGGCCTAGGCTTGTCGACAAGTTTTGTGTTGTCGGAAGCTTCGATAGTATAAGGAAGGAGTGGTGGTGATTTAATTATTCCCAAGCCTTTTTTTGCTGACATCGGTTATTTGTGTTCTCTTAGGCCCAGTGACAGGCTAACTTGGCCCAATCAAGCTTAGTGTTCTACAAGAGGAGCCATGTATCTTGTTTGCCCTATTTATTTTGATGATTTATCATATGTAATTCTCCACATATTTGAAGTGCAAAACAATTGAGTTTTCAGAAGTTTGAATTATTATTTGTATGGCTATCCTTTTCTTATTATACTTTGGTAATAATTTGGAGCTTGCTTATCCAGCAGTAGCCTAGATGTAGAATTGACCAATGCCTTAATTGAACATTGCCTTAGCTCAATATTATAAATTTGTTGGCTTAGCTACCAGTGCCTAACATCGAAAATACAGTCCACTCTTATGCATCTATTCCTGGGTAATCCCAGAAGATATTGATTTGTGCCCCTCAAGTAGCTTACTTGAGATGATTGATTCCCCAAATTCTAATACCCAAGTTGGGTTGATTCTGAGAGAGGGAGCGGGATCTTGTGTCCAACTTGACTAGTTCTCCAGCACGAACCACTGGGAATTAATGGTTAAAGGTTGCCGGTGTTTCTTATTATACTTTGGTAATAATTTGGAGCTTGCTTATCCAGCAGTAGCCTAGATGTAGAATTGACCAATGCCTTAATTGAACATTGCCTTAGCTCAATATTATAAATTTGTTGGCTTAGCTACCAGTGCCTAACATCGCAAATACAGTCCACTCTTATGCATCTATTCCTGGGTAATCCCAGAAGATATTGATTTGTGCCCCTCAAGTAGCTTACATGAGATGATTGACTCCCCAAATTCTAATACCCAAGTTGGGTTGATTCTGAGAGAGGGAGCGGTATCTTGTGTCCAACTTGACTAGTTCTCCAGCGCGAACCACTGGGAATTAATGGTTAAAGGTTGCCGGTGTTTCAGTTCCGATATCCATCTGAGATGCTCCTCAGAACGTCAGCCGGGGCAAGCCCCAACCCCCCACTGTGGTGACCAGCCACAGCAGTAACCTTCCCAGTAAACAGCTTAAACTCTCGGTCCTGAGCGGGAACCGATCTGTCGACCTCGCGAATTCGAGGCCAGCGCGTTACCACTGTACTGTTACTAAGTAATTTGCTAAGCTAGTTGGCAAGGTCAATAGTCTACTCTAGGTCTGCTGTGTTAATGGATATGGTGTGCATGGTTATAGAATGGTCGGACAACACTACTGTATAATCTGCTTGCCTCTCATGATTTGATTGATCTATATTCATTGATTTTGGTATACTAACCATTACTGAATATCAGATTTCATATGCCATTTTATTGGTATTGTTAGCAAATCTGATGTATCAATCTCTTCATTACAATTGGCTTCCCAAATATTGAATAATCAGTATGAAGCATTTTTATATGCTTGGCAACAATATGAACCAGTTATTTTGGGTGACACAGTATTGCATGCAGCTACTAGTCATACTTTTCGTCTGCAAAAGCGGGATGCATTTAAATTTTTGAGTGATGTTGTGCAGCTTAAGGACGATAAGATTGGTGATTCAATCACTAACGTTCAAGTATCTCCTCAGACCACACACTCACTTCCAACCCCAAAACTTTCTCCCATAGAAATTCCCAAATTTAATGGAGATATATCTAAGTGGTCAACTTTTTGGGATATTTTTGATTCCCTGATACACAATCATGACGATGTAAGTAGAGCCTATAAAACAATTGAGGGCATACCTGTAGCTCATGCTAATTATAAAGATGCTCTGAATCTTCTTAAGAATCAGTTTGGGAAACCAGATAGATTAGTTGCTCAGTTAGCAAGAGAACTCCAGAATTTGCCTGTACCACGTCACCAACATGATGACTTATTAGAATTTAAACTAGCATATGAAAAGCTAATTTTGCAGTTGGAAAACCTAAAACCTAATTATACTAGTAATGCCTTTTTCCTTGAAACATAAACCAGTAAATTGCGAGTTGAAACTTATCGTGCTTTAGCAAATCCCTTTAAATGCACAACGTTCATTTACTGTCAAATTTCAGAGGATCTCTCTGAGATCATTGAGCTGATGGAGTTGTGTGAAATGCAACCACGGAGTAATCGCAAAACTGATGTTGTTTCTGATGTCACTGCTGAATCGACTTCACACTCTAGTTCTAAACCTAAATCAGAGCCTAAGACAAAGAGTAATAAGACTCGAAGTGCTAGTCACTCGGTAAAATCTGTTGTTGCTGGCACAAAACCAAGTGTGAATCATAATTGGTCTTGTGTGTTTTGCAGTAAAAATCATAGCTCTAAGTATTGTACTGAATACCCAACTTTTGAGGGAAGGCGAAATCATGTGCGTACGCTAAACCTTTGTTTCAGATGTGTGAAATTTGGTCACAGCGCGAATGATTGCAGTAAACAGTTAGAATGTCGCAATTGTAGTTCTAACACTCATCATACCTTCTTGTGTATCAGGCTTTGTCAGAAATCTCAGAATCCTAGTCGTTCTGGAACTGCAAATTCACCTGAGTTGAGAGATAATAGTCAGACAAGTACTAATGCTGTTATTGCTAACACTTTAGAATCTAAGTTGTCGACAACTACTCAGGCATCTCATAACTCTCGTATAGTTCCCTCTTCTGAGGTTAACTTGAATGATCAACTCATATTCACCAATATAGCAGTTCACAACCTTAATACCAACACAAGTCTGTCCTTATCAGTAACTACACTTCCAACAGCAACATTACAGTTGTCTGGGGGTGGACTGCGGAAGTCCACACGAGCCTTTTTTGACACGGGATCACAGTGTACATTTATCCAAAGAGAACTTGTTAATGAGCTTAATTTAACTGTTATAGACCACTGCCTTTGATTGTGAAGTCAAGCAGCTGTATTGCGATGTAATTAAAGTTCAGGTTCGTCTTGGTCGTACTCGAGTAACAATGCGAGCTACCGCTCATGATAATGTCAATGCCTCATTACATACACCCGGTGTTGTCAAAGTAGCCAACACGTTACGATCTCATAACATCAGTTTAGCAGATGACTACAAGAGTGATGTTGTAGCTGATATTGGGTTAATAATTGGCACTGATAATTACAGTAAGTTTGTGAATCATCAGCACAAATGTGCAAATATACAACGTCTTTCCTGTAGTGCTGGGTCAATAATCTTTGGACCATTACCTTACTGAGTATCTCCAACAGTGGATTGTGTTAGCCAAGCTACACAGGTCAGCCACACAATATGTTCACGTATAGATACTCTTTCTCTAGAAACAGAGTTTGATAATGAGGTTTCCAACTTGTGGAAACTGGATGTGGTAGAAATTGTACCAGAGTCTTATTCACCAGAGGATAAGTTAACATTAGAGAAATTTGCTTCTAGTATTCAGTATGACGAAGGTCAGTATTCAGTAGACTTGCCTTTAAAGCTGATGCTCTATGCCCTTCTTTGAGCTATGACAAAGCATTTGGACAGCTCATGTCTCTTAGACGAGTCATTGTGAACAATCCAGAGTTGCTTGAGCAGTATAATTGTATTTTTTCAGACTACCTCGCTCAGAATTTCATAGAACAAGCGAGCGATCAGCCATATGGCCATTATCTCCCTTACCACGGTGTACGTAAGGAGTCTAGTACAACCCCATTGCGCATTGTATTTAATGCATCTAGTCGAGAATCAGTTGAGGAATTATCCTTGAATTCTTGTTTACTCACTGGTCCATCACTGACTAGTGAGCTTTTTGATTACCTTATTGGTTTCAGAACCAACCCCTTTGCTGTTATAGCAGACATATCGAAAGCCTTTCTCAGAACTGGTATCAGTGAACATTATAGGGGCTACACTAAGTTCCTTTGGTTTAAAGACTCAAACCTGCAGGAAGTAGTTGCTTATTGGTTTAGAGTAGTTTTGTTCGAGTAACCTGCAGCCCCTTTCTGCTACGGCACACCCTCGTTCATCATCTACAAAATCATGCGGATCCTTTAGCTGAACAGCTTGTACCACTTTTTTATGTAGATAATTTTGCACGTACTTATGACAATGCAGAATAATTGTTTAATGAATATCCAGTTATAAACAAAATTTTTAACAGTGCGAGTATGCCACTTCAGACGTGGATTAGTAATATTACCCATTTGAATTCTGCAACTGGAGCTGAGGACAATCAACAGACTGTGACTGTTCTTGGTGTTAAATGGGATGTTGTAAATGATGTACTTTCAGTTAAATCTAGTTGCCAGATTAATCTGTATCTCGAGCAATGTGAAAAATCTGATCATGGACAGCAAAACCCAATTTCCTCAGTAAAAGA
This sequence comes from Halocaridina rubra, assembly GCA_037179515.1. Lineage (NCBI taxonomy): Eukaryota > Metazoa > Arthropoda > Malacostraca > Decapoda > Atyidae > Halocaridina > Halocaridina rubra. The sequence goes on from JAXCGZ010009882.1 coordinate 32,574, forward strand.
AAAGTTGTATCACTAGTTGCTTCCATGTTTGATCCCTTAGGTTTTGCCTCTCTTATAATGATTGGAGCCAATATTTTCATTCAGAAGTTATGGAGTCTTGATCTTAGTTGGGACACTCCTCTTGATCAAGAAGTATGTACTGAATTTAATGATTTGTGTAAAGAAATTTCTAAGATTTCAGTGTTAGAATTTCCTCGCTTTGCCATTGTGCCTTTCAAGTGTGAACTACACATATTTTCAGGTGCCTCCAAGAGGGCTTATGGATTTGTTGCCTATTCAGTTACCGTGGAATCTCAGAAATCACATCTCATACTATCAAAGTCAAGAGTAGCACCAGTCAAGGAGCTTTCCAGCCCTAGGTTAGAACTTACTGCCCTGAATCTGGCCAGTCAGTTTGCTTCCATGTTAATGGTAAATAGTAGTTTAGGATTCCTTGATTGTACCTTGTGGTTAGACAGTCAAGTAGCTCTTTCCTGGTTTTGTAATAACAGAAGCACAGATGTGTATGTACGTAATCGTGTCAGTCAAATCAAATAGAAAAATTATAAGATCAATTATGTGCCTACCGATGATAATCCAGCGGATTTGCTCACCTGTGGGATTACTTTTAGTCAATTGAACCGTTCTAAATTGTGGAGGTATGGCCCTGACTGGATTACTAGTTATTCAGACTACCCTTGTCATCAAAACTTTGAGATTAACCTTATTTCAGTTCATGAACTTTTAGTTGAACCTACAAAAGCAGACCCCATCATCCCTTGCTTTGATGTATCCAAATATTCTTCTCTGTCCAAAGTTTTAAGAATTTTTCAGGTTTTGTTGAGATTTATTGGTAGTTTCCATAGAAATATTGCCATACCATTGACTCCACTACATTTATTAGTTAAAATTACCCAGCAAGAGCATTATCCAACAGTGATTCTGTATTTAAGTAATGATTCGCACAATGTTTCTAAGGATACCATCAATTTTGTAAATCAGTTGGGGTTGTATTTGGACTCGAATAACCTTCTAAGAACCCAGGGATGGTTAGATAAGGCAGTAATGTGAAATAATATGAAGAGACCTGTAATTTTACCCCCAAAGAGTGCTTTAGCTAAATTAGTGATAAAGCAGTGTCATGAATGAAACCACCATGCTGGTGTTAACACAATTCTTGCACAGATGAGAATTTTTGGTTGCCCCAGGCCAGGCGTCATATCAAACCAGTAATTTGTGATTGTATGCATTTTAGAAAACTACTCAGTGCCCTTCTCACACTGCCACACGCACTGCCTTTGCCTACTGAACGAGTCACCTTTAGTAAGCCATTCCAGTGCGTTGGTGTTGACATGACAGGACCTTATGAAGTCCATGAGCAAGATCTTGATGAACAAGTGCTCCTTCAGCGTAAGGCTTACATATGCTTGTTTACGTGCACACCCACGAGAGCGGTGCATTCAGAACTTCTTCATACCTTAACCACTAGTGAATTTATTCTTGCTTTCAGATGTTTTTGTGCTTTGCACTCAGTGCCAGAGTTGATTATTAGTGATCATGGCACTAGTTTTCGTGGGTGTGATAATTTCCTCAGAAGAATTCGTGATGAACCAGAAGTTGTGTATCATTTAGAAGAACTGAGTGTTAAGTGGAAGTTCATCACTCCTCGCTCATCTTGGCTGGGAGGTTTCTACGTAAGGACGATTGGTGTGGTGAAAACAGCACTTAGCAAGTCTATATGTCATAAGAAACTTAGTTTTCTTGAATTGCAAACAGTATTGTATGAAATATGCACTGTTGTCAATTCCCGACCTTTGACTTATATTTCCGACTCATTTAATAGTGAATATTTAACTCCCAATCATTTAATGTATGGCAGAAATATAGTGATTGATCTTCCCTTGAATGAGTTTACAAGTGATGAGGTTCCCTATCTAGAAATTGATGAGCTTAGAAACCAATATTCACTACTTTCATCTGTATTGAAAAGGTTTACTAAAATGTGGGTAAATTTTTATTTGACCTCCTTAAGGGAGAGACACTATGGTAATCAACCAAGATCTGCCGAATGTCCTGTGAAAATCGGGGACATCGTTCTAGTCGATCTTGATAGTTCTCATCGTAATTTGTGGCCCTTGGGATGAATAGTGAAGTTGTTTTACGGTAATGATGGTCAAGTGATGGTCGGACTTGCATTATATGAACGCCCATTGACAAAAATTGTACCTTTGGATTTTACTGCTGAAGAGAGAGTCTCTTGCTGAGATTGAACAAGAAAATGTGATGCCTTCTAGGCAGAGACCACTTATGAAAGTAGCGGTCACTGCTAATGCCCAGCGTAAAGCATTGATAGATGATAACCTTTTATGATTAGTACATGCTATATTTTTTTTTATTATGAGTCTTCACTGTGCTATACATGTATATGATTTTCTATAATTTTGTAGAAAGTTTCCTTTTGAACTACTACTGTATAATTGTATATGCATTTACCATTAATGTTTGTGCCATTTAAACTGCTTTGCATTATCAAAGAAATGAACATTTCAGTATTCTATTCAGGAACAACCTTTGCAGAGGGAGAGTGTCCTGAAAAAGATACAGGACAGTAGTATGAAGCCATCAAAAACTTGTCTTACTAATAGTAACTCCGTTTCTTGAGTAGATTAATATTTGTGTTTGATTACCAAGAGATGTATTTGTTTCATAATATTATTTCTATGCTATTATATTAATTCTATATTACTGCTTGTTATTTATTGTCTTATAAGAATTTGATTCCCTGAGTTACAGCGTAATTATTGTTATTTCCTTTCTTAGCGCCAACTTTTACAGTGTTCATTTTCTGGATATGGCTTAAGTTACATTCATTATTGAATACCTTGAAAGTCTTAATTTACAATTGTGTGAAAATCATTTTTCCTCGTAAGGGAGGCACACAGATAAAATAGTATCCTGATTAAGAAAATAAACTTTTATTTTTATTTGATTATGTATATAAAAATTTGTAACTTTTTTAAACACATGTTGGGGTAACGAAGTTACAATTTTGAGAATTGGAAGGCAGAATACTCTGTGCCGGTCAGACGGAGTCAGAAATCAAGAGAGGAGAGACAGGCTACGGCCTTCGGAAGAACAAGAGGCATTTGGACGAAATTTTCTCTTGTGAACAGCCAAAGACCATTGTTCTTTTAAGTATTAATCATTATTTAGTCCCAGAAGAGAGATTATAATTTTATCACATGTTACTGTGGGGCCTAGGCTTGTTGACAAGTTTCATGTTGTAGGAAGCTTCGATTGTATAAGGAAGGAGTGGTGGTGATTTAATTGTTCCCAAGCCTTTTTTTGCTGACATCGGATATTTGTGTTCTCTTAGGCCTTGTGACAGGCTAACTTGGCCCATTCAAGCTTAGTGTTCTACAAGAGGAACCGTGTAGCCTGTTCGCCCTATTGATTTTGATGCTTTATCATGTGTAATTCTCCACATATTTGAAGTACAAAACAGTTGAGTTTTCAGAAGTTAGAATTATTATTTAAATGGCTATCCTTTTCTTATTGTACTTTTGTAATAATTTGGAGTTTGCTTATCTAGCAGTAGCCTAGATGTAGAATTGACCAATGCCTTACTTGAACATTGCCTTAGCTCAATATTATAAATTTGTTGGCTTAGCTACCAGTGCCTAACATCGAAAATACAGTCCACTCATATGCATCTATTCCTGGGTAATCCCAGAAGATATTGATTTGTGCCCCTCAAGTAGCTTGCTTGAGATGATTGACTCCCCAAGTTCTAATACCCAAGTTGGATCGATTCTGAGATAGGGAGCGGGATCTTGTGTCCAACTTGAGTAGTTCTCCAGCACGAACCACTGGGAATTAGAGTGTTCTCCACAAGTACTGTATATTCTTGATCAGGAATGGAATTGACTGTAGTATTTAATGAAGACTGAAATTGTGGAACGTAATGCATTTTTCATATTGTCATTTTCCTGTGTGGGTCAGCTGGGTGGCTACATCACAAAGAAGAGAACTTCTCAGAAAAATAAAATAACTCTTCCAGCTTTGGAATCCGAAACATTGACTCAATTACGCTTATGCATACCCTTTCTAATGAACAGTTCAAGCTACTGACCGTGCTCAATTTCAGAGCTAGGCTATTGGTTTCCTCTTATGTACACTTTATATTTTCAGATATGGCTGAGTATCTTCAAAAATATTATTGATTATTTTGGATCCATTGTGTCATATCTCGCCATAGCTATTCCTATATTTAGTGGCAAGTTTAGTGATGAAGAAGATATTTCGTCAATTGTTAGTGCGGTAAGTGCTGTAGTTAACCATATTATGTATTTTTTCTTAGTCATATGATATTTCTGTATAACTTATTTTTTGTAAAGTATTATAATGCAGAGTAAATATATACTCAGAGCATCTGAGAGTAGGTATAATTTGTCTTAGAATGAGTATTGAATCAGGGGAGCAAGTAAGTAAATAAGGCAGAAGTTAAGGATGAAGTAGAGGTAACTTTAAGATCAGATCTTTCTTTCAAAAGAGTAGTGCAAGAAATCTATGACACACTAGTGTCAGAAAGTTGAGTTTCTGAATATTATATGCTTTAAGTGTTGTGGAGGTTGTTGAGACTATGTGACAGATTAGAGCAGATCTAATAATTTGGATATTAAAAACATCATATTTAACAGAGGCAGAAATTTTCAAAACTTTAGAACTTTTGAATGTGGAGGACAAACTGGTCAAGGAGATAAGTCATCCATACTTGAGGTTTAGAAAACTGTAAAGCATGATGAGCTTATGAATGACAAAAGGAGAGAATGCAGTTGATATAGACGAATTATTAGTAGTTTCTCCTGAAGGGTGGATAGGTTTGTAGACTACTCATTGTGGAAGAAGTGCCACTCGATTGGTGGAGAACTTGTACTACACAAGGTTTAAGTTGACAAACTGACAGTCTTGAAGTATTGAAGGTAATGTTGAAATGCTCAACTGTAGCAGGTTTAGGGTACAGCACAAGGGCTTCTTGCTCATTCCAAGGAATTAGTAAAAGACAACAACTTTGTACTTATGGAAAGGTCAGGGTTTTACCCATGTGGAAGAAGCTGTTTCAGAGGATAAAACCTTTTCATGGAATTTTGGACATATTATGTTTGGATGCCAGTACTTTTTCTTTATCTTAATGTTTCTTGGTTCCCAGTTCTGGTGAGGGCAGTTTTCTTGCCTGTCCCGGTGTCACGCATAGAAAAAAAAGTATCTACTCCTCAAGATATTTTTAGTAATGAGAGGATTTGCAGAGGATAGTAAGAACATTTTACAAATATAGGAATATTTTGTTGTTCCTTACACTGCTGGCCAAACAATCCCTAGTCTTCAAGGAAAGCCACTGCCCATCCTAGGCTTTCCCACATGTATGTTGCATTGTTGGCATATATTGTTGTAAGCAGTGCAGTCTTTTTTGTGGTTAGGTGTTTTTTAACTTTTCATGTTAAACATTGCACATTTCTTCATGAGTTGCATTAACGGAACATTTAGTGTGTTGGCTCAGAGTGACAGATATGGAGCTTGTTGGAAATGTATGTATGTAGTAGGGTCTAGAGATTCCTCTCAATATCTCCGTCTAGAAGGAGTCTTCGAAAAATGATCCCGGAAGAGTCATTTCTCAGTGTAAAAAACATTGTGTGTTGTGTAGAGAGATGAGGTAATTGCCCAGGTAACCTCTTCCTCTCCCAGGTCGTTCCCCATCATGGGCAGGGGTTGGTTTTGGCAGTTTGACTTCAATTGAAGCTCTTTTTCTGAGATGCCTGACTTCATCTATTGATTTCCAGCTTTGAAAGGTGAACCCAGTTGTAGACATTGCGTCTCCAGGTCCAGCACATATTCTTGTTATTGTTGTTGTTCTCTAGGCTGCCTGACCTAACAGCCTCAAATTTGTAAGGAAGGTCATTGCAGATCCTTGGCATTCCCATACAATTCTCATGGAGTGTATGTTGTGTTGTTGGATGTATAGAGTAATGTTGTGCTATCTCAGTATGATTGTTTACTCCATACAGTATATACGTACCATAATGAGAGATGTGAAGAAAGCAATCAATAAGGACGTTTTGGAAGTAAGGGTTTGAAGCCTGAATGTTAACAAGTTTCTGTATTTGAATTATGATACTATTTTGGTCATTCATAGGCAAACTTCAGAAGTTTGCAAATTAGTTTATAGTTTATTTGTTGGACAAAGAAGCTTAGTTGGTGATTATGAAGGTGTTGCCAATGATAATGAAGTCAATAAGGTGAATAATATGGGGATAAGATAGTTACGTAGCTTGTAAGAAAGTTATTTGTATTTGAGATAAGTACATTTCTTTCATAAATGTTTTTCTTGTTTTCAGTATTCTTTTGTGTCAATGTACCTAGTGTACAGTCTTACTTCGCTGGCAGATCTCACAAGCCAGGTAGTCTTGTTATCAGGTGTGACTCACAGAATTGCCCAGTTAGTGGAATGCCTCTTAAAACTGCAGTGTGACTGGGATCTTTCATCCTTGCAGGTATCTTTTCAGTTGTAACATTTTACTTGATGCATGTATATATTTTCAGAAACTGTCATACACATGTTATTATAGAAATTTGTTCTGAATTTAATTTATAGTGACTAACATTTACAAATTATTTTCAGTTCTCTAAATTAAATGAATAATGCACAATCCTGGATTGAAGATGGGATGGAGATCATGGAGTGTTATGCCATGTTTATGAGTTGATTTTAAATGAACTTTCAGCATCCTTCTACTAATTCTTGTATATTTTGTGGTTTGTATTAATACGGAGTTAATTTTCTCAGGCTTCATCGTCATTCACAAATATTACACAACAACGTCGAAAATCTCGAAGTGATCAAGATGGCTCTTCGAGCGCCAACAGGTATTGTTGCTCTCAGTTATGGGCTAGAATGAAGTTTATTTGAGTTTTAAAAAACAACTGATTTAGGAGGCAATTCTTTTGTTACAGTTATGTCATCCTGTTGAGTTTAACTTTATTTAGAAAATTATATATTTAAGTATTTCTTTTTTACAGCTGTTTGATAGAAGAAGAAAGATTAAATGAAGCAGAAATTTGTGGAGAGGATTCTGCACCAATAGAATATGCCTATATCTTAAGTGATGTGACCATACTTGCTCCAGGATCAAGTAAATACTTGGTAAAAGGTAATATATTAGGAACAACTTCTTTCAGTGTGTAAGTAGCCTGATATTGAAAAGAAAAGTTACGGCACTCATACCCATTCTCATTACCTTACATTTTGAAGTATTTAATTTCATGCTCTGACCACTCTTGCAGACTGTTCAGGTCTTCCTGAAGCTCTCTAGCATTGTGTATATAATACAGGGAGCAGAGTGAGGGGACTGGGAATCCCTTACTCTGTATTTTACTCCTGCAAAGAGTCCAGGCATTTTGCTCTGACTCAGTCACCCCCCTTATAAAAGGAAATGTGGCTCTTGTATATAGATTATTATTATTATTATTATCATTATTATCATTATCATTATTATTATTATTATTATTATTATTATTATTATTATATAGGAGAAAGAGAAACGAGCTGTTTAGACAGTGCTGAGAATGATTAAAAAAACTCTGTTTCCCTAAGAAGAGAGTGAGAGAGAGAGCTGCCTCTGACAAGTCTTTTAATAGATTGTCATATTTTTCTCCTCATAATTTTCAGTTAACTTTTCATCATCTCTTATTATTATTATAACTGTATTATGATTGTTATTATTATTATTATTATGGAATGAAAGTATTCTATCTGAATGCCACTCTGTTCATATTACAGTTTCCCCCAACCTCACTCGTGGATTTTTTCTCACATTTAATTCAACTCTCAATCTCAATCAGGACCAACAATAATCAAATAAACACAACGTATGTGAAAACATGAATCATTTTTACCCCGATAGAATGCGTTCATTCCAAGTATAGCAGATAAAAGGTGTAAGGTTTGTTTCCGTTTTAAGACCTTCTGTGGTATACTTAACACCTTGGCACAGTAATTATGTGTCTTAGGGTCAAGTCCCAGTTGGAGTGAAAATGATTCATGTGCTTATTTTATTATTGTTGGGCCCAAATGAGATTGGGAGTTGAATTAAATGCAAAAACAAAGCCACGAGTGAGGATGGGGGAAACTGTAATATGCCCAGAGTGGCATTCAGATAGAATGCGTTTATTCCTAGTATAGCGGATAAAAGCTGTAAGGTTTGTTTCCCTTTTAAGACCTTCTGTGGTGTAGTTGGTTGGTTCAAGTCCCGGCCGGGGTAAAAATGATTCATGTTTTCACATATGGTAATGTGCTTATTTGATTATATATATATATATATATATATATATATATATATATATATATATATATATATATATATATATATATACATATACAGTGTTCCCCCGGTTATTCGCGTTTTTGGTTCGCGTTCTCACTGTATCGCGTTTTTTTTTTTTTTATAAATTATTATTTTATTTTATTGGTATATGCAAAAATATTAAAATATTAAAAAAATAAAAATTCAGTATTTTAATTTTTTTATTGAAAAAACATATTTCATTATCTAATTGATAAAAAACATTTATTTCCCAGCCTACGAATAATAAAACAGTAAAAAATAGTAAAAAACATAAATTTAGATACATAGATAGATACGTTTATTGACCACCTATTTTGAAAAGTATAATCTTTACAAAGGATTATTTGGTCCAAATTACAATGAATAAATACAATAGATTTTGTACAATCATCAAATAAGTAAATGAATTTTAAATTATTATACATTGTACTAATAACTGAATGATATACGTACGTACAGTATAACTCACAGTATTGCATCATGCGAAATAGTGTTCGATAGCGTTCAATGTATTGGGGTCGCAGCTACGTGAGCTAGCATATATATTTATATTTCCAGTAGTTTCATGATTTTATTGATAAAAAAAAAGTATTTCTTAGCCTAAGACTAATAAAACAGTAAAAAATAGTAAACAGTATTTCACCACGTAAAATACGATACCGGTATCAGTGTTTTGGAAAACGCAAAGGCTCTTACCTACGTGACCTAGTGAATATTATAATTTTCATTATTTTATTGATAAAACAAGTATTTCGTAGCCTAAGAATAATAAAACAGTAAAAAATAGTAAAAACCAAATTTAGATATACGTACGTACAGTATAGCTCACAGTATTGCATCATGCGATATATGTAGTGTCCGATAGCTACGTGAGCTAGCATATACATAAATTTAGATTTACGTACGTACGTACAGTATAACTCACAGTATTGCATCATGCGAAATAGTGTTTGATAGCTACGTGAGCTAGCATATATATTTATATTTCCAGTAGTTTCATGATTTTATTGATAAAAAAAACGTATTTCTTAGCCTAAGAATAATAAAAGAGTAAAAAATAGTAAACAGTATTGCACCGCGTTAAATACGATACCGGTATCAGTGTTTCGGAAAACGCAAAGGCTCTCACCTACGTGACCTAGTGAATATTAAAATTTTCATTATTTTATTGATAAAACAAGTATTTCCTAGCCTAAGAATAATAAAAAAGTAAAAAATAGTAAATAACATAAATTTAGATATACGTACGTACAGTATAACTCACAGTATTGTATCATGCGATATATGTAGTGTCCGATAGCTACGTGAGCTAGCATATATATATATATTTCCAGTAGCTCTCACCTACGTGAGATAGTTCATGTTTTTATAACAGTGCAGGGAGGGTTTATACAGTACGTAAACTGAAAAATAATTGTAAATGAGTATGTCATGTAATTACCACTTCATTCACTAATTTTATCTATCACTTTCACATAAATTTACGTTGCATGCTTTTATTTACGAAGTAAAGGGTGGTTTGTTAATAGTACAGGGAGGGTTTATACAGTGTAAACGTAAAAATAAATTAAAATATATATGTACATATAGGCTGATCCTACTCCGCGGTTTTCCTGGTTCTCGCCGGGTCCCGGAGCCGAACTACCGCGATATGGGGGTGAACACTGTACAGTGTTGCCTCACTTATCGCGGTAGTTCGGTTCCGGGACCCACCGCGAACCAGGAAATCCGCGAAGTAGGATCCGCCTATATGTACATAGATATTTTAATATATTTTTACGTTTACACTGTATAAACCCTCCCTGCACTGTTAAAAAAACACCTTTTACGTTATAAATAACAGCAAGCAACGTAAATTTTTATGAAAGTGATAGATAAAATTACAGTGAATGAGGTGATAATGACGTGACATACATACTCATTTACAATAATTTTTTCGTTTACGTACTGTATGAACCCTCCCTGCACTGTTAAAAAAAACACCCTTATCATTATAGATAACAGCAAGCAACGTAAATTTTTATGAAAGTGATAGGAAAACTTACCGTGAATGTGATGATGGCGTGACATACTCATTTACAATTATTTTTTCGTTTACGTACTTTATAAACCCTCCCTGCACTGTTGAAAAAACACCCTTTACATTATAAATAACAGCAAGCAACGTAAATTTTTATGAAAGTGATATATAAAATTATGGTGAATGAGGTGATAATGACGTGACATACATGCTCATTTACAATTATTTTTTCGTTTACGTACTATATAAACCCTCCCTGCACTGTTAAAAAAACGCCCTTTACATTATAAATAACAGCAAGCAACGTAAATTTTTATGATAGTGATAGATAAAATTACGGTGAATGAGGTGATAATGACGTGACATACATACTCATTTACAATTATTTTTTCGTTTACGTACTGTATAAACCTTCCCTGCACTGTTAAAAAAACACCCTTTACATTATAAATAACAGCAAGCAACGTAAATTTTTATGAAAGTGATAGATAAAATTAGGGTGAATGAGGTGATAATGACGTGACATACATACTCATTTACAATTATTTTTTCGTTTACGTACTGTATAAACCCTCCCTGCACTGTTAAAAAAACACCCTTTACATTATAAATAACAGCACGCAACGTAAATTTAAAAAAAAAATGAAAATACTGAAAATGTTTTTTTTCAATATTTTAATATTTTTGCGTATACCCATAAAATAAAATAATAATTTATCCAAAAAAAAAACCGCGATAGAGTGAGAACGCGAACCAAGAAGCGCGAATAACCGGGGTAACACTGTATATATATATATATATATATATATATATATATATATCTATATATATATATATATATATATATATATTTATATATATATATATATATATATATATATTTATATATATATATATATATATATATATATATATATATATATATATATATATATATATATATATATATATATATATATATATATATATATACACACAGTGTTACCTCCCTTATCGCGGTAGTTCGGTTCCGGGACCCGGCACGAACCAGGAAATCCGCGGAGTAGGATCAGCCTATATGTACATAGATATTTTAATGTATTTTTACGTATACACTGTATAAACCCTCCCTGTACTGTTAAAAAAACACCCTTTGCATTATAAATAACAGCAAGCAACGTAATTTTTTATGAAACTGATAGGAAAACTTACCGTGAATGAGGTGATGATGACTTGACATACATAGGTACAGTATTTTACAATAATCTTTACGTTTATGTAAAATAGCGGGCGACATCCACAAACTTTTTTCCTTCTTTCAACATACCTAAGAGTTTCACTTTATCTACAATGGTTAACATTTTCCTTTGCCACTTAGGCTCACTACAAGAAATCTTAGAAGATGAAGGATGCTTGGGAGGCATTGCAAAGGTTAAAATATGCGAGTAAAAAAATCACAAGCAAAACATATTAATAATAATAAGCACAATGTGAATGGCGCACACGAGTGAGGCGAAACAATGGAAGATGGTGGAAGCCTTTGTCCGAAACGCTGATAGCAGTATCATATTTTACATGTTGCAATACTGTTAGTATTTATGTTTTTTACTATTTTTTACTGTTTTATTATTTTTAGGCTAAGAAATACGTTTTTTTATCAATAAAATCATGAAACTACTGGAAATATAAATATATATGCTAGCTCACGTAGCTGCGATCCCAACACATTGTACGCTATCAAACACAAGCAAAACGTTTAATAAACAAAACGTGAACGGCGCACACGTGAGATAGACTGAACGAGTCTTTGTCCAAAACACTGATAGCGGTATCGTATTTTACATGTTGCAATACTGTTAGTATTTATGTTTTTTACTATTTTTTACTGTTTTATTATTCTTAGGCTAATAAATACGTTTTATATCAGTAAAATCATGAAACTACTGGAAATATACATATATATGCTAGCTCACGTAGCTGCAACCCCAATACATTGTACGCTGTCGAACACTATTTTGCATGATGCAATACTGTGAGTTATACTGTGCGTACGTATATCATTCAGTTATTAGTACAATGTATATTAATTTAAAATTCATTTACTTATTTGATGATTGTACAAAATCTATTGTATTTATTCATTGTAATTTGGACCAAATATTCCTTTTGTAAAGATTATACTGTACTTTTCAAAGGAGGTGGTCAATAAACGTATCTATCTATCTATCTAAATTTATGTTTTTTACTATTTTTTACTGTTTTATTATTCGTAGGCTGGGAAATAATTTTTTTTATCCATTAGATTATGAAATATGTATTTTTTCAATAAAAAAAATTAAAATACTGAGAATTTTTTTTTTTAATATTTTAATATTTTTGCATATACCCATGAAATAAAATAATAATTTATCCAAAAAAAAAACGCGATAGGGTGAGAACGCGAACCAAGAAACGCGAATAACCGGGGGAACACTGTACATATATATATATATATATATATATATATATATATATATATATATATATATATATATATATATATATATATATATATATATATATATATATATATATATATATATATACGCAGTGAACCCTCGCTATATCGCTGTTCACATATCGAGAATTCAGTGCATCGTGGATTGGGGGGGAGGAATTTTTTCTAAATGATTGTGACACCAGGACGGGCCAAAAAATAATAAAATAAAACAGCCTTTATCGGGCCTGGGCACGAAGAATACATAAAGTAAAGAGAAACCGAGAAGGAGAATGTAATGACCTGTCAGATAAGATGGGATTATAAAAGATGTGTAATGAATATCCAATTCTCTGCTGGGTTTTAATATACCTCTGCATTACTTTTATGATGTCTATTCCAAATATTCTCTTTATATCTTTTTATTATTATTGGCGACAATAATTTTCCTTTGATGATGACTGTGGAGTTATTATTATTATTATTAGTATTATTATTTTTTTATCATTATTATTACTATTGCTATTAAGGGCTCATCATTGCTTGTACGTCTGTTGGTTTATTTATTTTAATAACTGTGTACAGTGCCCCTCCCTAGTTGGCTGGGACAAGGGAATTTGGGGGGTTGGGTAGAATAGAATGTTGAAGAGAATATTTTATTCATCATGCAACTCCTAAATTACTGTAACAAAAACAAATATAAAACACATTCTGCTCACTCTGTATACGGTGACCAACTGGTATGGGATGAGCGTGGTGGTGGTGAGCACTTGACATAAGTGGTATTAGAAGAGGAGAACAAACCTCTGTCTGCAAAAGTAAAAAAAATTAACATATGCAAGACTATTAAACTATATTTTTTTCCTTATGCAATGCCTGAATTACTATAACAAAAATAAATATAAAACCACATTCTATTCACTCTATATACGGTGAGCAACAGGTATGGGCCAAGTGTGGTGGCGGCGAGCATTTGACATAAGTGGTAGGAGAAGAGGAGTGGGAAGCGTTAGAACGAACCCCTAGCTGCAAAAATAAATAAGATACAGTAACAGAAAAATTAATAAAAGCAAAACTAGCATTTTTTTTTCATTTTGCAATACCTGAATTACAGTAATGATGTAAATAAAAAATATTACACACATTCTACTCACAGACGTCGATCGTGTTTGAGGCGAGCAGGTGACATAAGCGGTAGGAGAAGAGGAGGAAGTGGAAGAGCCAACCCCTAGCTGCAAAAATAAATAAAGCTACCATTAAAAGAAATGAAAAACAACACTAGAAAATTAATTTTTTTAAATTATGCAGTGCCTGAATATAATATTGTAGTATGATATTAAAAACATAACATAAAAAAACATAAAAGATTGCAGATGTGTACTCACTCTATGTACGATGGGCAACAGTCATACTGGGACGAGCGGGGTGGCGTTGAGAAGGTGAAATAAACGGTAGGAGAGAGAGGTGAAGAGGAAGAGGAGGAATGGGGAGAGCTAGCCCTTGGTTGTAGTTGGGGTTCATACTGCTTAGATATGCTGGGCTTAGGGTAATCAAAATCACTTCTTTTGACTGAGAAGTAAGCATCAAGAGTTGCCTGCCATGCAATCCTCCTCTTTTCTTTTAAAATTTCACTATAGCAGGAAATATCATGCATGACCTTTCTAGATGCCAAGCCTGCATGCTCTATATTAGGATCACCTTATCCAAAATATCCAAGGCACTCTCTGTAAGGTGAAAAAATTTAGTCAATCTAATCACAGTGAGTGATTTCATGGGGCTCACAGAAAGTGCTGCTGCCTCGTTTTCCTCCCTCTCCTCACATTATCGTTCACCTTCCATGTCCTCCAAATCCTCGTCAGTCAATTCCTCCTTGTGGGAAGCAAGAAGGGCATCCACATCCTCCTCATCAACGTTGGTGAATCCCACACAATGTGTGAGCTGAACGCACTCGAGTCTTGTCTTTGACAGCCGATTATTGAGATCAAAACCTTTGAAAAAGGTCACAAACTGCGGGTAAAGCTTCTTCCATGCTCCATTTAAACATGACTGTGTAACTTCAGCCCAAGAATCCTTCACATACCAAATGGAGTGCTTGATCTTAAACTCTTTCCAGTAAACCTTTACTGCAGTCTTCTTAATGTCTACCACCGAGATATCGCCGGCCTCAGCTGCTCTCTCAAGGTCGGCCATGCTGACATCAGTCTTACTGCTGAGGTATTTAAAAAAAGGCTTAAGGTAATGAGATTTCAGCATCTGCAATACCCCCTGGTCCCTTGGTTGGAGTAGTGAAGTTGTATTTGGCGGCAGAAACACAACTATTATACTAGGATGAAGATTGGCGATTGACGGAGGATGGAATGGAGCATTGTCTAAAATGAGAAGAATTTTGAAGGGTAAATCAAGACTCTTGCAATAAACTTCTAACTCGTTTGGGAAACGTGTCAGGAAATAATCTTTAAAAATACTCCCAGTCATCCATCCTTTCCTATTTGAATACCAGTGTACTGGAAGTAACTGTTTATAGTAACCTTTTAGCGCACGAAGATTTTCCGAATGATAAATCATTACTGGATTCAGCTTCATGTCGCCCTCAGCATTATCACCAATCAGTAGGGTAAAGCGATCTTTTGCTGCCTTATATCCTGAAGCACGTTTTTCCCCTATGGAAATATACGTCCTTTCTGGCATTCGCTTCCAGAATAAAGCAGTTTCGACCATATTAAAAATCCGCTTTGCCGTATACCCTCCTTTCTCTATGATGGCCTTTAATTTGGCAAGAAACCATTTTGCTGCCTCCTTATCAGTTTATGCGCTCTCGCCTTGTATTTTTCGGTTGAAATAACCAAACCCACGCTGAAAATTAGGAAACCAACTAGAGCTAGCTGTAAAGGGTTTTACTTCTTCACCTTCCACCTGGGATTTCAAATGCTCGTAAATCTCACATTCTTTTTCCTTGACGATATTATATGGCAAATTTGTTTGCTGTTTGTTCTTAAAGCTCATCCACGTACTTAGCATTTTTTCCATTTTCTCCATAATTTCCGATCGGGAATATGAAGACTTAGCCGCAGTTAAACTAACACCAGCATTTGCACTTTTCTTTATTTTTTCCGCATTTTCACGGATAGTGTGCAGCATGCTTTCACTGAGATGCATTGCCCGTTTAATGGCGACTGTACTCTCACCACGCTCATAATAGGCCAACACTTGCAATTTTACTTCAAGGCTTACAGCATTTCATGCTCTTTTGGGAGTAGAAGCACCTCCACAGTCTTTTCCTGGGCGTTTTGTGCCCATGATAGTACAGTATATAATCTGTAAAATATAAAAGAACTGAAAACACAAACCTTAACATAAACACTGTTAGAACAAGAGATATATCCTTGCACTATTTACTAAAATTAAATTTTTTGTTTCGAATTTTTTGTGCAGGCATTATTCATGTATTTCGGGGTAACGATTACTTCTGCCAAAACAAGTCCTTCACAAGAAGGCAATCGTCCTAGCCCTTAGTTGAAAAGGGAGTTCGTGACGTAAAACTGAAACCAAAACCAAATATTTTTTTCAAATTTTTTGTTCAGGCATTATTCATGTATTTCGCATTTTTTTACTATTATTTTTGGGGGGCGTTATTCCAATTTCGCATTTTTTAAAAACACGTAAAAAGCGAGCTGAGGGTATATATATATATATATATATATATATATATATATATATATATATATATATATATATATATATATATATATATATATATATATATATATATATATATATATATATATATATATATATATATATATATATGAAGCAAAAAAAGGCCCATAAATAAAACACAAAAAGAAGCGAAGATGTACTATATATTACGACTGGACTCCAGTCCTCTTCAGGTACAAAATGAAGAGGACTGGAGTCCAGTCGTAATATATAGTACATCATCGCTTCTTTTTGTGTTGTATTTATGGGCCTTTTTTTGCTTCATATTGTGCTGTGATGTAACAGTTTATTTTACATATACAGTGTTCCTTCAATTATCGCGAAGGTTCAGTTCCGGGACCCAGCGTGAGACAGGAAAATCACGGAGTAGGATCAGCCTATATGTACATAGATATTTTAATTTATTTTTACGTTTACACCGTATAAACTGTATAAACCCTCCCTGTACTGTTAACAAACCACCCTTTACTTCATAAATAACAGCATGCAAGCGTAAATATATATGACATACTCATGTACATAGGTATTTTGCAATTATTTTTACGTTTACTGTATGAGCCCTCCCTGCACTGTTAAAAAACCACCCTTTACTTTATAAATAACAGCATGCAACGTAAATTTATATGTACGTGATAGGTAAACTTACCGTGAATGAGGTGGTAATGGTTTGTAGACTCTATAGGAAATTATTCCGCAGCCAATAACAGCTTTACAGCTGTTATTCATTGAGGCCAAAATAGCGGCCGACATCCGTAAACCTTTTTCCTTCTTTCAGCATATGTAAGAGTTTCACCTTATCTGTTATGGTTAACATCTTCCTTTGCCGCTTAGGCTCAATACCAGAAGCCTTAGAAGACGAAGGATGCTTGGGAGGCATCGCAGAGGTTGAAAAAAGTGAAGAAAATAAATCACAAGCACAACGTAAACGGTGCACACGTGAGTTAGACTGAACGAGTGAGGCGAGACACTGGAATATGGTGCAAGCCTTTGTCCTAAACGCTGATAGCGGTATCGTATTTTACATTGTGCAATGCTGTTAGTATTTATGTTTTTTACTATTTTTTACTGTTTTATTATTCTTAGGCTAAGAAATACTTTTTATCAATAAAATCATGAAACTACTGGAAATTTTAATATATATGCCAGCTCACGTAGGTGCGACCCCAAATCATTGTACGCTATCGGACACTATTTCACTTGATGCAATGCTCTACTTTTACTTTTACTTTTTGTGGTTTATACCCTCCTGTAGAAGGCTTCGCCTCCTTTCTGGCGGGTCTTAAGTTTATTTAAATTTTCTTTGTTTTTTACTTTTTATCTCTCTCACACCTTGAAAGGCTCATTTATAGTAAAGAGTTCGATATCGTAGCATTTTTCAAATAAGTATATTTTCATTTTTTTCTTGAATTGCACCACATCTTCACTGTCTTTGAGTAGCACTGATTATTCATTATATAATCTTGGAGCACTATATTGATAGGTTCTACTACCTATATTTCGATTAGATCTTGATTCATGCAGTCTTGTCATTTGCATGTCTCACTGTGATGTTTGTTCCAAGTTCAAAAGGGACTTTATACTCATGTAAGTATTTTGGTTCTCCGGTCTTTAATGTCTTGTAGGTTAGCAAACAGATTTTGTATACAATTCTTGCTTTTATCGGCAGCCAATGCAATTCAATCAGTGTCGGTGTAATTCTTTGATGTCGCTGTGTGTCTTTTTATTAATTTTGCTGATTTATTTTGCATGATCTGAAGTTTTTTTAATAAATTGTTGGGCAAACCATAGTAAAGAGAATTGCATCAATAAAATAATGAAAATTTCAATATGTACTATCTTACGTAGGTTCGACCCTTTTCGTATTCCGAAACGCTGATACCGGTATCGTATTTTACATGGTGCAATACTGTTAGTATTTATGTTTTTTACTATTTTTTACTGTTTTATTATTCTTAGGCTAAGAAATACTTTTTTTTATCAATAAAATCATGAGACTACTGAAAATATAAATATATATGCTAGCTCACGTCGGTGCGACCCCAATACATTGTACTCTATCGGACACTATTTCACATGATGCAATACTGTGAGTTATACTGTACGTATATCTAAATTTATGTTTTTTACTATTTTTTACTGTTTTATTATTCGTAGGATGGGAAATAAATTTTTTTTATCAATTAGATAATGAAATATGATTTTTTTTTCAATAAAAAAATGAAAATACTGAAAATTTATATTTTTTTAATATTCTGATATTTTTGCATATCCCCCCCCCCAAAAAAAAATCGCGGTACAGTGAATTCGCGAGCCAAGAAACGCGATACAGCGAAGGATCACTGTATATATATATATATATATATATATATATATATATATAATATATATATATATATATATATATATATATATATATATATATATATATATATATATACAGTACCTAGTTCTCAGAATAAAGCCTAGATAGATTCTCAGAAGAGACGGGGAAATGGAAAATCGCGTGAAAAAACGAGTCATATTCCATAGGAAACAATGATAAATGGCATAGATACGTTCCACAACCTTACATAGACACACTATGCCAAAGATATAAGATAAGTAAAACATATTTTATAAGTACATAACAAAGCAAAAAGACCTGTAATTATTTATATTAACATGCAAATAGTGTACAGTATAAAAGATATACAGATTTACTGTACAGTAAATAAATTAATGCACTCTATTATGCAGTGGGCAACAGGAATACACTGGTACGTGCATGGTGGCCAGTGTTGCCAGATAAAGCGGATGTTTTTATTTTCAAATGTACGGTACATTTTAGTATGTATATTGATTACAATATGGTAGTACTGTAATTTAAATATAAATGTACTTCATCTTTAAGATACTTTAAAGAACTTACCAGCTTACATGTATATTTTTTATATTTATCATTTCTCTCATTCATATATTCTGGCAACACTGATGGTGTCAGTGAGCACGAGGATGCAACCGTTTTGCCGCCTCCGTATCAGCTGATGCATCCTCGCACGCTATTTCCTTAACGATATTATATTGAAAGTTTTTGCTGTTTGTTCTTAATGCTTTTTTCCATTATCTTCATAATATTCGATCGCATTAAGCGGTAGAAGAGGAGGAGGCTGCGGGAGAATGAACCTCTTTCGGCAAACGTTTTGTCACACTTCCGTATCAGCTGATGCACCCTCGCACGCTATTTCCCTGACGATATTATATAAAAAATTTATTCAGTGTAGATGTAGGCATGAGGAAAGAACTGTCCTGAAGGAAGACTCAACTCGGAGTTGTCTGGACCAGTCCTAGTTGCATCCTAATACCTTCAGTCGTAGTCTTTCAACAGGCGGCTGGTGCTATGGCCAACCTACTAAACACTAGTATCTCATTTTTTATCAAGTTAGTGGCTTTATTTTTATTTTTTTCTTATATATAGTTGGTTATACTGAAAAATTATATTGAATATTAAAAGAAAAAATACAAGTCTATAGTTTTTCTTTTTAACCCATTCTCCTTTTTTAAATATTGGTACCACATCTGCCAATTTCCACTCCTTGGTAACCAATCCTAATTTTATTAACTTATAGAATAGTGTAATTAATGGACAACTAAGCTCTGCCTTGCACTTCCATAATACTCTAGCATAAATTTCATCAAGTCCCAGAGATTTATGAGCCTTTTATTTATCTACTTCTTTTATTATATCCTCCTTTGTAATGTTTATTGTATTAAGTATATTATTGGGACGGACTGTGTATATGTATTCTACCTCTGAAATATACACCTTGTTCGCTTTTTCCGTGTGTTTATAATCCGCGAAATTGGAACAATCCCCTGAAAAATAATAGCAAAAAATACGAAAGTCGCAAATAACGCCCATGCAAAAAAATTCCAAAAAAAAATGTTCATTTCGGTAAATAATCGACCGCTTCGGAGGCACTTTTCCGCCATCCTCCTCCTCTTCTACCGCTTAATGCAATCGGATATTATGAAGATAATGGAAAAAAAGCATTAAGAACATACAGCAAACATATGTTTGTTATAATATCGTCAGGGAAATAGCATGCGAAGGTGCATCAGCTGATACGGAAGTGACAAAACATTTGATGACAGAGGTTCGTTCTCCCGCACCTCCCCCTCTTCTACCGCTTAATGCAATCGAGTATTATGAAGAAAATAAAAAAAAAGCATTAAGAACAAACAGTAAACAAACTTTCGATATAATATCGTCAGGGAAATAGCGTGCGAGGGTGCAGCAGCTGATACGGAAGTGGTAAAACGTTTTTAGATAGTGGTTCGTTCTCCCGCATCCTCCTCCTCTTCTACCGCTTAATGCGATCGAATATTAAGGAGATAGTGGAAAAAAAGCATTAAGAACAAACGGCAAACAAACTTTCGATATAATATCGTCAGGGAAATAGCATGTAGAGAATATGTATATTTCATTTTAGTTCCCCATGTACAGTACGATATATGTTTTCTTTGTAACGAATTGTATAGTTTTCTTTTTCTCTCACCTGAGTTTGTTAATGTTAAGATTTCATGCAGCATGGTCGATATGTAAAGAAGACTGAATAAAGTTTAGAACCAAGGAATATTAATAATACTATAATCTTGAAAATTAGATAAACCCCAAATAGAGTGAGCAAATAAATATTTTTTGAGTAAGATATTGTGCCTGAATAGTGATCAGCATCAGCTGATTCGAAAGTAGCAAAACGTTTTGCGATAGAGGTTCGTTCTCCCGCATCCTCCTCCTCTTCTACCCCTTAATGCTATCAAATATTATGGAGATAGTGGAAAAAAAGTATTAAGAAGAAACACCAAACAGACTTTAGATATAATATCGTTCGGGAAATAGCGTGCGAGGGTGCATCAGCTGATACAGAGGCAGCAAAACATTTGCATTCTCGTGCTCACCGCCACCATGCACGTCCCAGTTTATGCCTGTTACCTACCGCATAATAGAGTGCATTAATTTGTTTACTATACAGTAAATCTGTATATCTTTTATACTGCACACTAGTTGTATGTTAATATAACTAACTACAGGTCTTTCTGCTTTGTTATATACTTATAATATATGTTTTGCTTATTTTACATCTCTGGTATAGTGTGTCTATGGACGGTTGTGGAACGTATCAATGTCCATTATCATTGTTTCTTATGGAAAATTACTCGTTAAATTACACGAAACTTACAATACGCGGCACTTCTGAGAACCTATCTTTGCGTTATACTAAGAACTAGGTGTATTCCAAATTTTCATTGGTAAATATAGATAAGAAATAATCATTTAAGCATTCACACATCTTTTTATCATCATTGAAATGACCATTGGCTACTTCAACTAATCTAACTTTTAACCTCTAGAGGACCACCAGGAAGGAAGGGTAAGGGGAGCTAGACAAAAACAAATTTATGACTATATAAAAATGAAAATTGCTTGGATGAATAGAATTTTTTTTTTTTTTTTTTTAAGCATCCATTGTAACTCGAAACGACATTATATGAGGACTCTCTGTATATATATATATATATATATATATATATATATATATATATATATATATATATATATATATATATATATATATATATATATATATATATATATATATATATATATATATATATATATATATATATATATATATATATATATATATATATATATATATATATATATATATATATATAATACATATACACACCTCGTTCTCAGAATAACGCCTAGAAAGGTTCTCAGAAGTGTCGGGTAAATGGAAAATCGCGGGAAGAAATGAGTCATTTTCCATAGGAAACAATGATAAAGGGCATAGATACATTCCAAACCTTACATAGACACACCATGCCAAAGATATAAGATAAGTAAAAAACATATTTTATTACTACATAGCAAAGCAGAAAGCCCTGTATCTATTTTTAAGAGTATACAAAAGATATTCATATTCGCTTTACAGCTAGAAATTAACATACATTACTGTACCGTACTCTATTATGCAGTGGGCAACAGTCATACAGTACACTGGGACATGCATGGTGGCCGTGAGCAAGTAACTTATGCGGTAGAAGAGGAGGAGGATGCTGGAGAACGAACCTCTGTCTACAAATGTCAACGAAGATAAAATAAAAATTATAAATAACCAAAGCAAGACTAAAAAATGAAAAAAAAAATTAATTATACAATGCCTAAATCTACCATATGACAGATTAAAAAACTTAATCTACATTCTCTAGAGAGGCACAGAGTTAGGGGGGATATGATTGAGGTGTATAAATAGTTTAAAGGAATTAACAAGGGTGATATTAATAAAGTTTTAAAAATTCATGATCAAATCAGAACTCGTAATGGTTAATGGATTTAAGATTGATAAATTTAGGTTCGGAAGGGAAATTGGTGAAAACTGGCTTGGTAATACTGTAGAGTAGTAGGATGATAAATGCCAATACCTTAGATACCTTCAAATGTAGATTAGACAGACATATGACAGAGGTAGGGTGGGTGTATATATAATGTATAATGATGATGATCTTTTCTTATCGTAATCCTCTTTGTACTCGTGGAAGAAGCGTCGGCGGGTGCTTATTTACTTTAAAAAAAAAAAAAAAAATCTTTGGGGGGGGTTATTCACGAAATTCGAATATTTTACTATTATTTTGGGGGGCGTTATTGCAATTTTGCGGATAAAAAATCGCGCTTAAAAGGAACAATATATATATATATATATATATATATATATATATATATATATATATATATATATATATATATATATATATATATATATATATATATATATATATATATATATATATATATATATATATATATATATATATATATATATATATATATATATATATATATATATATATATATATATACACACAGTGTTGCCTCACTTATCGCGGTAGTTCGGTTCCGGGACCCGGCGTGAACCCGGAAATCCCTGGAGTAGGATCAGCCTATATGTACATAGATATTTTAATGTATTTTTACGTTTACACTGTATAAACCCTCCCTGTACTGTTAAAAAAACACCCTTTACATTATGAATAACAGCAAGCAACGTAATTTTTTTATGAAAGTGATAGGAAAACTTACCATGAATGAGGTGATGATGACTTGACATTCATAGGTACAGTATTTTACAATAATTTTTACGTTTACGTAAAATGGCGGCCGACATCCACAAACTTTTTTCCTTTTTTCAACATATCTAAGAGTTTCACTTTATCTACAATGGTTAACATTTTCCTTTGCCGCTTAGGCTCACTACAAGAAGCCTTAGAAGATGAAGGATGCTTGAGAAGCATTGCAAAGGTTAAAATATGCGAGTAGAAAAATCACAAGCAAAACATATTAATAATAATAAGCACAACATGAATGGCGCACACGAGTGAGGCGAGACAATGGAAGATGGTGGAAGCCTTTGTCCGAAACGCTGATAGCGGTATCGTATTTTACATGTTGCAATACTGTTAGTATTTATGTTTTTTACTATTTTGTAATGTTTTATTATTCTTAGGCTAATAAATACGTTTTTTTATCAATAAAATCATGAAACTACTGGAAATATAAATATATATGCTAGCTCACGTAGCTGCGACCCCAATACATTGTACGCTATCGAACACTATTTTGTATGATGCAATACTGTGAGTTATACTGTACGTACGCATATCATTCAGTTATTAGTACAATGTATATTAATTTAAAATTCATCTACTTATTTGATGATTGTACAAAATCTATTGTATTTATTCATTGTAATTTGGACCAAATATTCCTTTTGTAAAGATTATACTGTACTTTTCAAAAGAGGTGGTCAATAAACGTATCTATCTATCTATCTATCTATCTACATTTATGTATTTTACTATTTTTTACTGTGTTATTATTCGTATGCTGGGAAATAATTTTTTTTATCAATTAGATAATGAAATGTTTTTTTCAATAAAAAAAAAATGAAAATACTGAGAATTTTTTTTTCTCATATTTAAATATTTTTGCATATACCCATGAAATAAAATAATAATTTATCAAACAAAAAAAAATGCGATAGAGTGAGAAAGCGAACCAAGAAGCGCGAATAACTGGGGTAACACTGTATATATATATATATATATATATATATATATATATATATATATATATATATATATATATATATATATATATATATATATATATATATATATATATATATATATATATATATATATATATATATCGCATTTTTTTTTTTGATAAATTATTATTTTATTTTATGGGTATAAGCAAAAATATTAAAATATTAAAAAAAAAAAATTCTCAGTATTTAAATTTTTTTATTGGAAAAAAACATATTTCATGATCTAATTGATAAAAGTAATTTATTTCCCAGCCTACGAATAATAAAACAGTAAAAAATAGTAAAAAACATAAAGTTAGATATAGATAGATAGATACGTTTATTGACCACCTCTTTTGAAAAGTACAGTATAATCTTTACAAAAGGAATATTTGGTCCAAATTACAGTGAATAAATACAATAGACTTTGTACAATCATCAAATAAGTAAATGAATTTTAAATTAATATACATTGTACTAATAACTGAATGATATACGTACGTACAGTATAACTCATATTTTAGCATCATGCGAAATAGTGTTCGATAGTGTACAATGTATTGGGGTCGCAGCTACGTGAGCTAGCATATATATTTATATTTCCAGTAGTTTCATGATTTTATTGATAAAAAATCGTATTTCTTAGCCGAAGAATAATAAAACAGTAAAAAATAGTAAAAAACATAAATACTAACAGTATTGCAACATGTAAAATACGATACCGCTATCAGCGTTTCAGACAAAGACTCGTTCAGTCTAACTCATGTGTGCGCCGTTCACGTTGTGCTTATTAAACGTTTTGCTTGTGTTCGATAGCGTACAATGTATTGGGGAGTTACGTGAGCTAGCATATATATTTATATTTCCAGTAGTTTCATGATTTTATTGATAAAAAAAACGTATTTCTTAGCCTCAGAATAATAAAACAGTAAAAAATAGTAAAAAACATAAATACTAACAGGATTGCAACATGTAAAATACGATACCGCTATCAGCGTTTTGGACAAAGGCTTCCACCATCTTCCATTGTCTGGCCTCACTCGTGTGCGTCATTCACGTTGTGCTTATTATTATTATTAATATGTTTTGCTTGTGATTTTTTTACTCGCATATTTTAACCTTTGCAATGCCTTCCAAGCATCCTTCATCTTCTAAGGCTTCTTGTAGTGGGCCTAAGCGGCAAAGGAAAATGTTAACCACTGTAGATAAAGTGAAACTCTTAGATATGTTGAAAGAAGGAAAAAAGTTTGTGGATGTCGGCCGCTATTTAACGTAAGCGTAAAAATTATTGTAAAATACTGTACCTATGTATGTCAAGTCATCATCACCTCATTCACGGTAAGTTTTCCTATCACTTTCATAAAAAAATGCGTTTCTTTGTGTTATTTATAATGTAAAGGGTGTTTTTTAACAGTACAGGGAGGGTTTATACAGTGTATATGTAAAAATTTATTAAAATATCTATGTACATATAGGTTGATCCTACTCCGCGGATTTCCTGGTTCTCGCCGGGTCCCGGAACCGAACTACCGCGGTATGGGGGGGAACACTATATATATATATATATATATATATAATATATTATATATATATATATATATATATATATATATATATATATATATAATATATATATATATATATATATATATATATAGTAATCCCTCGCTATATCGCGATTCACCTACTGCGAATTCAGTTCATCGCGGATTGTTTTGGCGAGCATATGTATTTTATCTCACCGATTTTCTGGGTATATGCTATTTTTGAGCAGGAGGATACTAGCGATTTGCCGCCTCCGTATCAGCTGATGCACCCTCACACACTATTTCCCTGACGATATTATATCGCAAGTTTTGTTTGCTGTGTGTTTTTAATGCTTTTTTTCAATTCTCTGCATAATATTCGATCGCATTAAGCAGTAAAAGAGGAAGATGCGGGAGAACAAACCTCTTACCAAAACGTTTTGCCACTTCCGTAGCAGCTAATGCTTATCACTAATCAGGCACAATATCTTACTCATAAAATATTTATTTACTCACCCTATTTGGGGTTTATTTAATTTTAAAGATCATAGTATTATTAATATTCCTTGGTTCTAACATTATTCTATATTCTTTGCATATCGACCATGCTGCACGAAATTTTAACATAAACAATATCATCTGAGACAAAAAGAAAACTATACAATTCGTTACAAAGAAAAATTATATTGTACTGTACATGGGAAATTTAAATGAATATATATTTTCTCTACATGCTATTTCCCTGATGATATTATATCGAAAGTTTGTTTGCTGTTTGTTCTTAATGCTTTTTTTCAATTCTCTTCATAATATTTGATCGCATTAAGTGGTAGAAGAGGAGGAAGATGTGGGAGAATGAACCTCTAACCAAAACGTTTTGCCACTTCCGTATCAGCTGATGCTTATCACTATTCTGGCACAATATCTTTCTCATAAAATATATATTTACTCACCCTATTTGGGGTTTATCTAACTTTCAAGATTATAGCATTATTAATATTCCTTGGTTCTAAACATTTGTCTGTCTCCTTTACATATCGACCATGCTGCATGAAATCTTAACGTAAACAATATCAGCCGAGACAAAAAGAAAACTATACAATTCGTTACAAAGAAAACGTATATCGTACTCTACATTGGAAACTTAAATAAAATATATATATTCTATTCATGCTATTTCCCTGACGATTTTATATCAAAAGTTTGATTGCTGTTTGTTCTTAATACTTTTTTTCAATTCTCTTCATAATATCACGTTCATATAAATTTACGCTTGCTCGACGTTATTAATAAAGTAAAGGGTGAATTGTTAACAGTGCAGGAAGGGTTTATACAGTAAAGGTAAAAATAAATGTAAAATACATGTAATAAATACGGTGCTCCTACTTCGCGGATTTTCACCTTTCACGGCTGGACCCAGAACCAAACCCCCGCGATAAACGAGGGTGCAATATATATATATATATATATATATATATATATATATATATATATATATATATATATATATATATATATATATATATATATATATATATATATATACAGTGTTACCCCAGTTATTCGCGGTTCCTGGTTCGCTTTCTCACCCTATCACGTTTTTTATTTGGATAAATTATTATTTTATTTCATGGGTATATGCAAAAATATTAAAATATGAAAAAAAAAATTCTCAGTATTTTCATTTTTTTTTTTATTGAAAAAAACATATTTCATTATCTAATTGATAAAAAAAAATTATTTCCCAGCCTACGAATAATAAAACATTAAAAAATAGTAAAAAACATAAATGTAGATAGATAGATACGTTTATTGACCACCTCTTTTGAAAAGTACAGTATAATCTTTACAAAAGGAATATTTGGTCCAAATTACAATGAATAAATACAATAGATTTTGTACAATCATCAAATAAGTAGATGAATTTTAAATTAATATACATTGTACTAATAACTGAATGATATACGTACGTGCAGTATAGCTCACAGTATTGCATCATACAAAATAGTGTTCGATAGCGTACAATGTATTGGGGTCGCAGCTACGTGAGCTAGCATATATATTTATATTTCCAGTAGTTTCATGATTTTATTGATAAAAAAAACGTATTTATTAGCCTAAGAATAATAAAACATTAAAAACTAGTAAAAAACATAAATACTAACAGTATTGCAACATGTAAAATACGATACCGCTATCAGCGTTTTGGACAAAGACTCATTCAGTCTAACACGTTTTGCTTGTGTTCGATAGCGTACAATGTATTGGGGTCGAAGCTACGTGAGCTAGCATATATATTTATGATTTCCAGTAGTTTCATGATTTTATTGATAAAAAAAAACGTATTTCTTAGCCTAAGAATAATATAACAGTAAAAAATAGTAAAAAAATAAATACTAACAATATTGCAACATGTAAAATACGATACCGCTATCAGCGTTTCGGACAAAGGCTTCCACCATCTTCCATTGTCTCGCCTCACTCGTGTGCGCCATTCATGTTGTGCTTATTATTATTAATATGTTTTGCTTGTGATTTTTTTACTCGCATATTTTAACCTTTGCAATGCCTCCCAAGCATCCTTCATCTTCTAAGGCTTCTTGTAGTGAGCCTAAGCGGCAAAGGAAAATGTTAACCATTGTAGATAAAGTGAAACTCTTAGATATGTTGAAAGAAGGAAAAAAGTTTTTGGATGTCGGCCGCTATTTTCCGTAAACGTAAAAATTATTGTAAAATATGGAACCTATTAATGTCAAGTCATCATCTCCTCATTCATGGTAAGTTTTCCTATCACGTTCATAAAAAAATTACGTTGCTTGCTGCTATTTATAATGTAAAGGGTGTTTTTTTAACAGTACAGGGAGGGTTTATACAGTGTAAACGTAAAAATACATTAAAATATCTATGTACATATAGGCTGATCTCTACACCGCGGATTTCCGGGATTGCGCCGGGTCCCGGAACCGAACTACCGCGATAAGTGAGGCAACACTGTATATATATATATATATATATATATATATATATATATATATATTTATATATATATATATATATATATATATATATATATATATATATATATATTTAAAATTGGTGATTAAAGGGATGAAGGTGCTCATGGTATTTTATTTACATCATATAGGCTTCATGTTAAGAAAAGTATTAGATAAAGCATCTTGAGATAAAATCATTCAGAGTCAATTAATGTACATATTATATACTCGAACAGATATACAGCTAGAAGTGAGAAGAGGTGAAAATATTTTAATTATGGGACCAAGTTCTTCTGGTAAATCAAGCATTTTGAGAATTTTGTTAGGACTCTGGCCTGCAGAAAGGGGCACTGTTGCCCATGACTTTCCTCCTGGCCCCAAAACAGTTATGTTTTTACCTCAAAAACCTTTGCTGACGAATGGATCGCTCTTAGAACAGGTATGTATTATAAAAGAGGGTATAGTACTTTTCTAATGTTTATTTTAGCTGCATGTCTCAGATAATTTATGTGCTTGTTTTTGTACAAATAGCAAAGCATTCAACCTACAATTTAACGAACGAGTGGGGAGAACCTTCGGCCGTTAAAGCCGATTTTATTTTGTTTCTGAATTAGGCTCTGTAGTGACAACAATTACATTATGAAAAGAAGAGGAATAATGCTTTTAATCAAGTACTACATCAAGCTCAACATCCAAGATGACAATGTAAAATACCTGTACTCTGTAAATATATTAACTTCAGCATTTTTATTTTTGTGAAAGAGAGAGAGAGAGAGATTCAGTTATCCTTAAGTTTACCCATTAATGGTGTTCTTTAATACTGTATGTTCTTTATAGAAAACGTGTATGTATTTGGGGCTTTATTATTATTATTATCGTGAGACACAAAGCAAACACAAAACACTTCTCATATATATATATCTCTCTCTCTCTCTCTCTCTCTCTCTCTCTCTCTCTCTCTCTCTCTCTCTCTCTCTCTCTAAACTGCCTTTGTGTATTTTATGTACCTCTGTGACCCTGTGAAGTGTTTTAGAACAATGAAAATGTGTCTCTTAAGTTTTTGAATTTATGAACTTAGTCTTATTTTAAGTTAAGATAATAAAATTTTCCCGTAAAGGGCTCACATTTAAATTTTTTCAAATTCTGCGCATGCGCAGTAAGAACATCTACAAGCGCTGCCAGTGGCAAAAGTATTTTAATCTTAGTGTTTTGTATTTTTCATATTATAATGTCTTCTATTGAAAACCTAGTGTCTTTGGAAAACCCTACTTGGGAATTCCTCAATGATAATTATACAAAAATTGAATTACAAAATCACTGTCGGGAAATAGGTATCACAAGGGTCTGGCACACGAAAGATAAACTCATTGATATGATTCTTGAAAAGCATAGATCGTCACTAACAAACGATTCAGAGAGTAATGTTGATAACTGTGAATTAGCTCCTCAAGAGGAAATGAGAGACATTGAAGAGATGAGAGAGAGAATAAAAGTCAGAGATCTTGTTATCGATAAACTCAGTGAACTTATGAAAGCTGCAAATATCACAATCAACAAGTTAAATGATCGTGTCTCTTCACTGGAAGAACAAGTCGGGTTACTTCAGGGAACATACAACTCACAGCAGACGACACCGGAACAGCAGGGTGTAACCCCTACCCGGCCCCTACCTGAGGGAAGCCTGCTTCTGGGTGACACAAACCTCTCCCCTGTCCATATGTCAGACTTGAACCAACAATGCTCCGTTCAAACTTTAAAAGGAGCTAATATAGATCTCATAAATTGTTGGGTCTCAGAGAAACTTCGATGGGCTCCTAAATATTGCATCTTATACTGCGGTATTCAAGACATCCTTAATGGATCTCAGCCTGTGGATATCCTTGATAGATTGGGCTCTCTCATAACCGATCTCAAGGAGGTGAACGAGGAGATGAGCATACACATATGTGAAGTAGCACCTGTCCTTAGAGTCGAAGAGTTCGATGAAAAGATCAACTATTTCAATAATCAACTAGCAACTTGGAGTGAGACCAATGGGGTTTCAGTTATCAAGACTAATCTGCAGTTCAGGCTTGGTACCGGCGACGTTGATCGGATGTGTTATGATGTAAATGATAAGGGGGATGCTCTCAACAGATTTGGCGTCATCAGGTTATTGAACATAATTGCTAAGCAATGCCCATTCTTCAAACTAAGCAACAACTGGGAAGAAATCATATACCAAACCATACCTACTACATATGCTTCTGTATTGCAGCGGCAACAACGACCGGTCACGGCCAATAACGACAATCAAAATAACACATACAGGAGCAGAAACTACGACCGGCATCGCCAGCTCCCCTCAATAAGAAAAAATAATGAAATCAGAAACGCCTCTCAAGAAAGTAGCAACGATCAGCATTCTAGAAGGGATCCTCAACAGCATTCGGATGGACGTCATACCCGGGATTTTCGTCATCAGAATCGTCAAATCCCACCTGGTATTCGAGGATGGAGACGAGACTCGAGGATGAATCACAGTCTCTATGATCTCGACCAACCACGGCGCTACCCCCAGCGTCCCCGGGAGAGGGAGAAATTGCAGCAGCTCTACAGTCGTCGACAGCCCTGTTCAAACTGTGGGGAAATAAACCATGATCTTTCCCACTGTTGGTTTAACTATAGACTTAAATGTGGTCACTGCCGTGAACATGGCCATAAAACAAGATTATGTCCCTTAAATATATAGCAATCACATTGTAATACAGGCTTATTGAAACAGTTCATAAACATACAACACATCAATGCACAATCACTTTTGGGTAATTTCGAAAATATTGCACTAATGATCAGAGAAAATAACGTGGATATAATGTGTGTTTGTGAAACTTGGCTCCAAGCAAATATGCAGTCTGGTTTTGTTGCTATACCTGAGTATTCTTTTTATCGATTTGATGGCGGTAGGGGTGGGGGTGTGGGGGTGTATGTAAGAAATCATCTAACGGTCTCCCTATTAAAGACCCCTGAAGTCGAGCGACCTCCTCATCTCGAAGACATTTGGTTGACTGTTCAGAGTAGGAAATCCCCTTCATTCATCCTGGGATGTGTATATAGACACCCACATGCACTCAACGACACCTTTGATTACATCTCCGAGGTATTTCGGTCGGTCTGTTTGAGGAGCAAACCTCTCATTATTATAGGCGACTTCAATGATAATCTCCTTCTTCCTAATAATAAAATGGGGAAATTAATTCAATCCCTCCACTTAAATCAGCTTGTGAATAAAGCAACCCGCACCACCGCTAATTCCTCCAGCCTAATTGATCTTATAATTACCAATACACCTAGTTTTATAGTTCACCACGATGTCTTACCTTGTCCTGTAGGAGACCACGAGCTTCTAATAGCTACAGTTAATGTCAGGAAGGAAAAGAGACCGCCAATTGTTAAAACTTTCCGATCTCTTGAGAATTATTCTCAAAATTGTTTCTGCGACACTCTTCTTAATGAATACAACATTTTAAATTCAATACTAACTACAGATTGTGTAAATTATCAAGTTTCTACTTTTACTGATGTTTTTACGAGATGTTTAAATGAATGTGCCCCTCTTACAACCAAAGTCATGACACGCCCTCCTGCCCCGTGGATTGACTCTCAGTTAAAAGAGCAAATGAAAAAGAGAGATGACCTCCTAAGGCAATTTAAATCTGATAGACAAAACTCCGAGATGGAAAGAGCCTATAGAAGAGAAAGAAACCTTACTAAAACAATGTTGTCCGAAAAGAAGAAAAATCATTTCAGGGAAGAATTTTCCAAGTATAAAGGAAATATCAAAGGAACTTGGAATGTTATAAAAAGAATAATTCCTGCAAATAAGGAAATCTTAGAAAATTCTGACCTTCTCAGTGATAATGTGGAAAAGCGAGTGAATGATTTTAATAAGTATTTTGCTGAAATAGGTAAGTCCACATATGAAAAGTCCCAAGATAATAATGACTTGATTATTAATCAACCACATAATTGCCAGCCTCCAGCTGAAAGAAGTATTATCAATAATTTTAGACCGCACCCAATCGATTTAGTCACACTTATTCTTATCATAAAGAACCTCAAACCAACAAACTCTTGTGGTTCCGATGGGATACAACTTCGCTTCCTAATTGACTCATTGCCAGTTACAGTATTTTTCATTTTAGTCATTGTAAATACATCCATTGTTACAGGCAGTTATCCTAACCTCTGGAAGCATCCCTATATCATCCCCGTTTTTAAGAGTGGAGATACTAATAATGTTGAAAATTATAGGCCAATCTCTCTTCTCAGCATTCTGTCTAAAATACTTGAGAAGGTAGTTGCCACCCAGTTAATAAATTTCCTTGAATCAAATTGTCTATTATGTGAAGAACAACATGGTTTTCGGCCTAAACTTTCGACCGAGACGGCCCTACTTAAAATTACTGATAAAATTTATAGTAATATTGAAAATAAGAAAATATCACTTTTATTATTGTTAGATTTGTCTAAAGCATTTGACAGTGTACACCATCAAATTCTA
The DNA here is from genome assembly GCA_037179515.1 of Halocaridina rubra. NCBI lineage: Eukaryota > Metazoa > Arthropoda > Malacostraca > Decapoda > Atyidae > Halocaridina > Halocaridina rubra. Next base: position 66,344 of record JAXCGZ010009882.1, read on the forward strand.
TTGAGAAAACTTTCCAAAGTTCATGTTGACTCATTTTGGTTCGAAAATTATCTGAAAGATCGAATTCAATCAGTTCGAATGGGCTCGACTCTCTCTTCTTCTTTAGATATCAGTTTTGGCGTTCCTCAGGGTTCAATTTTGGGTCCTCTGCTTTTCTTAATATATGTTAATGATTTACCTCAATTTATAAGAGATTGCCTACTTGTTATGTATGCTGATGACACCCAGATTATGCTTACTGGGGACATTGATAGAATTCCTGAAATCTTAAAAAGGGCTGAAGATATATTAAACTGTGCCAAAAGTTATTTTAACAGTAATGGTCTTTTACTGAACGAAAATAAAACTAAATTCGTTATTTTTGGATCAAATCAATACCTGTCCCGCATTCCTGAGAACATCAGTATAAATTTCAACAATGTTTCACTCTTCCCATCTAATAAGATTAAAAATCTAGGAGTTATTATGGACAGTACCATGACATTTAATTTTCATATCGATGAACTACATAAAAAAGTGAACGGGACCCTTATTTACTTGAACAGAGTCTATGAAAGATTCGAGCCTGATTGTAGGGTTATTGTAGTACAAACATTGATTTTAAGTATTCTCAACTACTGTCTAAGTGTTTGGGGTTCCACGACTAAGACCCAGATGTTACGAGTGAAAAGGCTCCAGAATTTTGCTGCAAGAGTTGCCATAGGGGGGGTGCATAAACATGATCACGTGACTCCCCTCTTTGAGAGATTGGGTTGGCTAAGGATGGACATGAAGTTCATATATAATATCTGTCTTTTAGTTTTTAAAATAAATCATGGAATATTACCGGAATGGCTCTTCTCATTGCCAACAGTTAATCAAGTGCGTATCAATAACGTCAACACCAGATATCAGAATTCTTTTTACGTGCCCAGAACTTCCACTGATATTGGGGCAAGAGCCTTAAATGTAATAGGCCCGAGACTTTGGAACTCTTTACCCGCAAACTTAAGAAGTTGCCAAACATTACCCTCACTTAAATCTCATCTTTTAAATTACCTACTTAATAAGTGATTTTAGTCTCATTATTATCCTCCCATTGGGTAAACGAAGTGTATGTATGCATATTTTAATGTGTAAATTTTTTTTTTTTTTTTTTTTTTTTTTTTTTTTTTTTATTTTGTGCTTTGCAAATTTCATTAGTTTTATTTTGACATTTTACATTGTAATTTGTAATTAGATTAATTAGCATGTGTAAATTTTGTGATTTTGTGCTTTGCAAATTTCATTAGT
>JAXCGZ010009883.1:0-7500 GCA_037179515.1 Halocaridina rubra
ACAACAACAATCTCTAACAGGTTTTTATTTAAAATTACCAGTTTCAAGTTTAACTTTTAAACAGCTTGTTACACTACTGGTATAACAACTATGTTGCTCTTGCTTAGTGTGGGCTAAAATATGCCTTTTCAATTTTCCTTTCTGTTAATAAGTCTGTGGCATATATCGCAAACATATGGTTTTTCTCCGCTGTGGATTTGAAGATGTCTATGTGAATCTAATTCTTTGGAAAAAGACGTTCTGCAAATAATGCACATGTGATGTTTCTCTCTGCTATGAGTTAAACTGTGTCTGTTTAGACCTCCATCTGAGAAAATGTTTTATGACACAGATTGCAAGCGAAAGATTTATATCCAATATTGTTGAAGATATATTATATATACATCCTTCATAAAAAAAATTATTAATCTTTTGTTGATATTGTCTGCAAGAAGACATTGCTTTAACAAATTTAAAATTTCCCATTTTCTGTTGTTGGTTTTCGACGTCGTGAGAATAAAGTAAGCAAAAAGGACTGAAGGACGTTTCATTAAATATTTCGTGGATTACTATGTATTTATAGAATATATGGGTTTTATACCAATAGGTTATGGGCCCAGTTGATGCGGATCCATGATTCATAGTTGATGTCCGAGAAAAGAAGAAATGAAGACAAAGTCTGAGGTGTTAAGAGGAAGCTGTTCTTAATGATTTCCTAGCCTAGAATTGTGGTAAGTCTTCTATTGCCTTCAGCTTTTGAAATGGTCTCTTTAAAAAGTGTCATTGTGCCTCTGGATGACACTAATTATGTTACCTGGAAAGTTCAGGTTAGAATGACCCTCATTAGAGAAGAACTTTGGGGCCTGGTAGAGAGAACAGAGACTGTCACTGATTCATCAGACACTACTTATTACAGGAAATATGTTGCTATGAGAAATAAAGCATTGTCTATTATTGTATTAGCCATTAACACAAAATTACTTTATATGATTGGTGATCCAATAGATCCCCAAGAAGTTTGGGAAAAAACTTTGTAGCCAATTCCAGAAGAAAACATGGTCTAATAAATTGCAGTTGTGTAAAGAATTATTTACTTTAAGGTTAAGAGAAGGCAGTTCAGTACAGACTCATGTAAAAACTATGACTGAAATATTTAATGAACTATCTGCTATTGGAGATCCTGTTAGTGAAGAGGATAGAGTAGTTTATCTTTTAGCTAGCCTTCCAGATTCATATAATGTTTTAGTCACAGCACTGGAAGCTAGTCCTAAAGTACCAGGATTAGAAACTGTGATTGAAAGGTTACTCCGTGAGGAAAGAAAATGTTTGTCTAAAGAGAGTGGTAGCTCAAATGTCAATGTCAAACAAGAAAAGGCCTATGGTGCCAAGAAATCTAAGCCTAAGAATATTTTTAAGTATCATAACTGTGGTAAACCAGGGCATATTGAAAAGAATTGTTGGGTTTTGAAAAATGATTCTAGGCCTACTAAGCCTAGCTTTATAGAAAAATCAAATAGTGCTTGCAGCCCATACTATGTCAGCTTGTGGTGAAGATATCAAAGTTGACACATGGATTGTAGATTCTGGTGCCACATGTGTAATAATAAAAATTCTTTTACAGAATATAGTGATAGGGAAACCATTTTCTGTGGCATTCTTTAAATGCAGTTGGTTTTGGCCAAGTAGCCTTAAAAATGTTGTTACCAAATGGCAAGGTTAAAAAGTGTACATTATCTGATGTATTGTGTTATGTATAACTTTTGAGCTGATTAATTCGTGCGCTTTGCATTGCGCTATTGTTTTGTTGTTTTCACTGGAGTAGAACACGCCATGTCGGACATCTAAGTTTGAGCAATAAAACCTCCACTTTTTCTCACGATTTTAAATGGATTATCCCCAACCATCTAATCATAGTATAGAACAAATGGCGACGAGGTACAAAGGACCAATGCAGTAGCAAAAGGAACTTCTGGTTTGCAGTATTTAAGTGAAGTTTTTGCAGTTTTGAGGTAGCCGGTAAATTGGGTAAGCTTCTGACTTCCGAGATTTTCGTTCCCGTGGCCACCCTCCATAGGCTGTTTTGATCAAGTTTTGCAGTTAGCATTGGAGCCTTCATAGATGCCGTATTATAACTGTTTAAGCCTAATGCTGACGATTTTTTCAAGATTGGAAAGCTATAGTGATTATTTTCCAAGGTGTACCCTAGATTGATGATAGCCTATGGTAGGCCAATTGTGTTTATCGGTAACCTTGTTTCCAGTGTTTTGTGGACGGTAGCCTTGATTGATCATAGCCTACCGTAAGCATATGGTGCTTAACCCCAGTGCTTTGAGGAGTGGAGTAAAACAAATTGCATATAGGCCTAGCCTAGTTCTATGATGTTTAGCTTATGTTGTCAGTGCTATAATATTTAGCCTATTCTGTCTGTGCCATGATTGCATGTTGTGTATTTTGAGATTATTACCAGTTCACCCAGTGACTTGTATAACTTTTGAGCTGATTAATTCGTGCGCTTTGCATTGCGCTATTGTTTTGTTGTTTTCACTGGAGTAGAACACGCCATGTCGGACATCTAAGTTTGAGTAATAAAACCTCCACTTTTTCTCACGATTTTAAATGGATTATCCCCAACCATCTAATCATAGTATGGAACAAATGGCGACGAGGTACAAAGGACCAATGCAGTAGCAAAAGGAACTTCTGGTTTGCAGTATTTAAGTGAAGTTTTTGCAGTTTTGAGGTAGCCGGTAAATTGGGTAAGCTTCTGACTTCCGAGATTTTCGTTCCCGTGGCCACCCTCCATAGGCTGTTTTGATCAAGTTTTGCAGTTAGCATTGGAGCCTTCATAGATGCCGTATTATAACTGCTTAAGCCTAATGCTGATGATTTTTTCAAGATTGGAAAGCTATAGTGATTATTTTCCAAGGTGCACCCTAGATTGATGATAGCCTATGGTAGGCCAATTGTGTTTATCGGTAACCTTGTTTCCAGTGTTTTGTGGACGGTACCTAAATTATATTATAATTTACTTAGTGGATGTAAAGTTACAAAACTTGTCAATTTTACTCAGTTTCATGGTGATGAGAGTAAGATTTTTTATGCCAATGAAAACCTAATTGCTGTAGCTGAAGAGAAAGATAGTTTGTTTTATTCAATATGTATTCATTATAAACATAAAGTAAATGCTGTATGTAAAGAAAAAGGAAATTAAAATATTTGGCATAGGATGTATGGTCACTTAGGTGTTGAAAATTTTAAGTTTTTGGTAAAAAAAAAATATCTTGTAGAGGGTTGGAATTTTGATGTAGATAAAGAACTAGAAGTTTGTGAACCTTGTGTAAAAGGAAAAAAAATAATTTAATTCATAGCGACGTATGATCCTGAAGTAAGGCGTTCAGTAAGGGAGAAATGAGCACCAAATATGTATGGTGAGTGGGTTTCAGGTAGAACTTGCAGAGCATCTGAACTTACTTCTGTTAAAGAAGCATTAATGGGTGCTAATGGAAACTGTTGGATGAATGCTATGAAGCAAGAAATGAATTCAATTTATGAAAATGATGAATATGATTTGATTGAACTCCCTGAAGGTAGAAAAGCACTTAATAGTAGATGGGTATTTAAAAGAAAAATAGCAGGTGATGGTTCCTTTGAACGTTTCAAGGCTCTTCTCGTTGCTCAAGGTTGTTCACAAAAATTTGGTGTAGATTAGGATGAAACTCTCTGTCCTGTGGTTAGGCTTGAGTCTATCCATACAGTTATAGCCTTAGTGGTTCAGAAAGGTTTGAAACTACGTCATATGGATGTGACCTCAGCATTTTTAAATGGCACCTTGACTGAGGAAGTTTTTATGAAACAACCAGATGGGTTTGTAGAGAAAGGTAGAGAAAATTTTGTATGTAAACTCAAGAAAAGTATTTATGGTTTAAAGCAGTCTCCAAGGTGTTGGAACAATTCTTTAGATGATTGTTTGAAAAGCCTAGGTTTTGTCCAAACATCAGCTAATCCTTGTATTTATATTAATGCAGAAGGAGAGCTGTTCATCATTGCAGTCCATGTTGATGATATAATTTCGGCATGTAAGACTGATAGGATGATGGAGAAAATTAAAAACTCTCTAGCTTTACAGCATAAAATGAAAGATCTTGGTGAACTTAAATATAGTTTAGGAGTAAAGTTGATCAGGATATCTCAAAAGGTCAAGTGTGGTTAGGTCAACCTTTTTACATTAAGAATGTATTGAAAAAAAATTGGCATGGAAAATGCAAAGCCAATGGAAACACCTGTTGACCCAAATCAAATTTTATGTAAAACTACTGAAAATTGTACATTACGTAATCAAGAGCAATATCAGTCAGTAGTTGGTAGTTTATTGTACTTATTTGTAAAAACAAGGCCTGATATTACATTTGCTGTGAGTAGTGTTTCCAGGTATTGTTCTAAACCAACCATTCAGCATTGGAAAGCAGTTAAACACATAATGAGATATCCCAATGGTACACAGAATTTTGGTATTCTTTACAAAAATGATGGCTCTAATATTTTTATAGGGTACTCTGATGCTGATTGGGCAGGTGACTCTGAAGATCGTAAGTCGACTTCAGGTAATTCATTTCAATTGAGTAATGGTGTTGTAAGTTGGAGTAGTAAAAAAACAAAGTTGTGTAATTCTTTCAACTGCAGAAGCAGAGTATATAGCTCTAGCTAGTGAAGTCCAAGAAGCTGTTTGGTTTGGCAATTTAACAACGGATATAAAATGTATTTCAGAAGGTCCTATGTTGATTTATGTAGACAATCAATCTACTATTGCAATGTCAAATATTCCTCAATTTCATGGTAGATCTAAGCATATTGACATAAAATTTCATTTTGTACGTGATCATTGAAATGAATATGTCATTCACCCAGAATATTGTCCAACAAATGATATGACTGCTGATGTATTTACTAAAGATTTGAATCATGATAAGTTTAAAAAGCTTAGAAAATGTTGGGAATGTGTGAAATCTAAAGGATTTGTTTAATTTTGTTCTTGTTCTTGCAGAATGTAGTATTGGAGTAATGTTGTATTAAGTCTGAGAAAGAGTGTTGAAGATATATTATTTATACATCCTAATATTAATCTTTTGTTGATATTGTCTGCAAGAAGACATTGTTTTCACAATTTTAAAATTTCCTATATTCTGTTGTTGCTTTCCGGTGTCTTGAGAATACAGTAAGCAAAAAGGGTTGAAGGACGTATCATTAAATATTTCTTGAATTACTATGCATTTATAGAATATATGGGTTTTATACCCAATCAATATGAATCTGGTTATGCTGTCTAAAAGTTGCTTTCCGTGGAAAAGATTTCTTGTATAAGTTACATAAATAAGGTCTTTCTCCACTCTGCTTTAGGACAGGAGCTTTCAAGGTTTGCTTTAGGGCAAACATCTTATTGCGGACATTGCATGTGTAATCTTTTTCTCCACTATGAACGAGCAAATGTCTCCAAGTTTCGTTTGTCTGCGAATGGTTTTAACACACACCACACGCATGAGACTTATCGTGACCATGTGTCATGGCGTGTCAGTAGAAGGTGTCTTTAATTGAAAAGATTTATCACTTAAATTGCAAATAATTATTTTCCCCCTATTAAGCTTTTTCATCTCTATTTTTACTATATCACACTCAACAACTACTGCACTGCTGTATCTAAATTTTCCTGAGTACTTGACTGTTCTGGCGGGCGTCAGAAAGCGCATCACTGAGACGGATGAAGACATCTGCAAAGAATTGAACAAGGAGTTTCAGTCAGTATTTACAGTAGAAAATACCCCACCCCTTCAGATTGCAGAGATAGAAGCTCAAGGGCCGGTATTAGAGAACATCAACCTTACAGCCACAGAGGTATGCAAAGCGCTGATGGAGTTAGATGTTCATAAAGCTACAGGTCCTGATGACATATCCCCTCATGTACTTAAAAAATACACAAACTCATTATCAGTGGCACTAAGTATCATATTTAAAAAGTCACTGGAGTCAGGGGAGATTCCAAGATGCTGGAAACAAGCAAATGTGATACCTATCTTCAAAAAGGGAAGGAGGGATACGGCTCTGAACTATAGACCAGTTTCCTTGACCAGCATAGTTTGCAAAGTTATGGAGAAACTACTAAGGAAACATATCTCTCTTCACTTGGAATCCTTCAACTTTTTGTCAGTGAGGCAACATGGCTTCAGAGAAGGTAGATCAACAGTAACAAACTTATTAGAATTTTATGATGAGGTAAGCCAAATCTTACAGGAAAGAGAGGGCTGGGCAGATTGCATATTCCTAGACTTCCAGAAAGCGTTTGACACTGTTCCACATGGGAGACTTATTAGGAAGCTGCAATCAATGGCTAGAATAGGTGGAAATGTTTTGGAATGGATAAAAACTTACTTAGAAGGAAGGGAACAGAGGGTTAGAGTAAGACACTCAGTGTCTGAATGGAGAGGAATTAGTAGTGGAGTTCCACAGGGTTCAGTTTTAGGGCCACTTTTGTTCCTTGTATATGTAAATGACCTACCAGAGTCTGTAAATTCATTCATGAATATGTTTGGAGATGATGCAAAGATTGTGAAGAAAGTAAAAAACGAGAACAATGGTAGAGAACTTCAGGAGGATCTAAATAATCTGCATGAGTGGTCAGAAAAGTGGCTAATGAAATTCAATACTTCAAAATGTAAGGTAATGAGAATGGGTACAAGTGCAAGAAGGCCCAAGCTTGACTACTCAGTGGCTGGAGTACAACTTCAAGAGACAGAAAATGAGAGAGATCTAGGAGTAAACATACTGGCAGATTTGTCTGTCTCCAGAAATACATATAAATGGCATAGTAAGGGCAGCATATGCATTCTTATCAAATGTAAGGGTAGCCTTCAGGCACATGGACAAGGGAATGTTCAGAAATATTTATGTAACCTATGTGAGGCCAAAACTCGAATATGCAGCCCCCTTTTGGAATCCGCACTTGAAAAAGCACACAGCTAAGCTTGAAAAAGTTCAAAGACATGCCATGAAACTGGTGCCAGAAATACGCAATCTCACTTATGATGAGAGGCTGAGGGAATTAGACTTACCATCACTCGAAGCTAGAAGAGTGAGGGGGGATATGGTGACAGTCTTTAAATTCCTTCATGGTTATGTTAGAGTGGATAGGGATCGATATTTTGATATGGCTGGCTCTAGAACTAGAGGTCATAGTTTGAAGCTTCGTAATAAAACTTCTTCGCAGGATGTAAGGAAATACTTTTTCAGTGTAAGAGTAGTTGATAATTGGAATTCGCTAAGCGAGGAGGTAGTTAATGCTATCTCAATCCATAGTTTTAAGAACAGGTATGATAAGTATCACTAAGTATAAAATGGAAGCGATCAGGAGACGGGAAGATACGAGCTTTGGGCTCTTTCCCGTAAACAAATTTAGGTAAACACAAAAATTAGGTAATCACACACACACACACACACACACACACACACACATATATATATATATATATATAT